>QGML01001055.1:0-11188 GCA_007825375.1 Lachnellula willkommii | reverse complement strand
GTACCGATTAATCCCAAAACCTTCCATCCATCCATCTATCTATCTATCTATCTATCTATATCTCCATAGCCAGGCACCACTCCATTCATTACGATGAACTTCCCTTCCTGCAAGCTAAAAATCCTCAATGGAAAAGTTGCGCTAGAAGCCCACGTTGAAGTACTGTACGTCTGCGCCTAGCGAGATCCGAGGCGAATCCGAAGAAGCCATTTTTAGAACCACCACCTCGGATTGAAGCGCGACTACGGAGCACGGAGTAAGTACAGTACTGTAATTCTCGGGTTTAAAAATAGCTATCTGCCATTATTAGAATTAGATGATTCGAAAAACATATTCTCTCGATGCATGCATGCATGCATGCACTTTAAACTAAATAGACTGTTCTTTCTATATAACTTTGCACTCGTGTACGGAGTAGTAGAGACAGGACACCCCTTTATCGATACTAAAAGCGGCACTCATTGTCAGCGACTTTTAATGCGTGGGCACTATAAATTGGTGCTGCTTTTTCTGTCTGCGGATTGCTGAGAGCACGGCCACGGCTCTGTTCTGAAGGATATATATAGACGGAATGAGATCAAGGTGGTAAGCAGAAGTTCTTGGCTTGAAGTCATTCAAGGTTTACATAATGATCAGACGATTTCACGCCCTTGAAGATACCAGCAAGCGAGAACTCTTCCATCGTTCAAATTGTATTGCAAAAAATGCAAGAACTCAAAAGGTAACCTAGATAGTATCATCCTTGACTTGTTATTGGTCATTCTTTAGGATTTTTATATTCTTTTTGCAATTTATTATACATAATATTCAACAAGACCAAAACGCCCGGCATCAGGTCATCGACTCAAAACTCTTTACACTAGGGGTATCCCAAGGCATTGGAGTATCCGCGCCAGCATCAACCGTAGATAGGTTCTTCTCTCTCCTGCCACGTTCAGGTCGGGCCGCGTCGGTTCTGACAACACTCACTTCGCCCTTCACTCCAATCTGACCCATACCTTGTAGGTGGATCATGCTCTCGTTATCAACGCTCCTTCTAAGCCTGTTTCTACTCTTACTACCACCCGCTTGAATAGTCGTCGTGGTCCCCAGGTTGTGGCCCTTGCCCATGAATGCAAAGGTTTCCAAGCCAGTCTCTTCCCCAGGTAGTTCGGCGAACACAATCTCAGCCCTTGTACTGGCATACAAGAGCACGTCTAACCATCCATTGCATGCTATCAGCGAACCGGCCAGGCAGAAGTAGCCTAGAGAGACATCGGCCCCAGTTAGTGAGGCTATTCGACCGGCGGCGAGGGGGGCCGTGCATATGGTGTATATCAACGGGTAAAGGATCATGAGCGGAGTAGCACCGTGGGCTGCATTGTTCGAGATCTGACCCGAGCGAGACATTCGGCGCATCCAGAAGAGTACAAAAGCATAAATGACAACCGTGGAGCCTATGCAGATAAATATCCAGAAATAATGGAGCCAGAGACGCTCGGCGGAATATTCATCACTGATCCAACACTGTCATTGTCAGCACACTAGTACAAGGTGTAACATTGCTAAAAGAACTTACCCATGCCTTGGCCCGTCCGTAAAAGCCCCTGCCATGCATGATCGGTCCAATTGCAGCCATCAGGTAAACGAATACCCAATCCGCGGCAACGACACAGTAGAACGTCCTAGTAGGTAGCCTGTAGTCTTTCACTAGACTGAAGAACGTATGTATCGCGATCGTTGTGATGAAGACACTGCTCGCCAAGTCCCCCGTTGATACAAACCAGCCTTGGGCAAAACATATTGGCGTATTGATGAGAACGGCATTGTTCCTTAACGCAGTGATGTTGAGCAAGAAGGCTAGACCTTGTTGGATATCGGCGAGGAGGAGATTGTAGATCAAGAACAGGAACTGATTCGTTGGTGCCTTGACTGCAGAATTTCGATGCCATGAAATGAGACGCCATGTCAGGTAGAGGAATAATGAAGTCGAACAGAGGAAGGAGAGAAGTCCGAAGGTTGAGACCGCTACCAAGCCGTGTGATAGCACGTCAGGGAGAGGCGACAATGCCGCGGAGGCTTTGATAAGTGTCATCGTCCTTAGGTACGGAGCGAACCGCAAAGTCAAAGTCAAAAGCAAAAGAGATGGAGAAGAAAACACGGTCGGAAACCGAAGTAGATATATGGTGGCACAAACCACAAACACATGGCGACAGGGATTACAACAGGGATAGCACATCTAGATTCTACGGAGTACAGTAGGCATGTGGGATGGAGGGGGGTTTGCCAAGTCCACTTGAAGAATTAATAAATCCGCTAGAAGAATCGATAAGTCGATGTACGCTAACCTTACCAGGAAGGGATTATCTTCAACTAACATATAGTAAAAATTAGGAATAGGTAGTTACGGAGGTATACTCCGTAGAGACTCCGCGTGGCTAAAAAGTAATTTGATTCCCTTCTTACGCGACGCGATATGATACATTCTTTAAAAGTGACTTGAATTCACTATTTGTTTTAGTGGGACTATAAGTCACTATTCTTCCTAACCTAGCTAGCGTAAGTCGACTCTTATCAACTCTTCGAGTGGAAGTATCTCCGTACCTACCCCGGTAGGGGAGCCCACATGGAGGCCTTCCCATTGGCTGAATGAGCCCTGCAAATCGCGTCGCATGCTTGTACCTTGCTTAACCTTACAGTAATGCTGCACAGATCCTCCGCCAAGCCAACCAAGTCTTCTTTAAATTCACAGACCACCTAGTGCACCTATATACAGAGCGCCTACTCCATACTCCGTACCTACCCACCTAGTCAACGTTGTTTGAATATAACTCGCATTATTCAAGACGCTGTTCCTGAGACCTTGGACATGGAGAACAATCACGGCAAAACGTGCACCATGAGCCTACACAATTTCGGAAAAACTAGTAACTCTAGTTGAGTCTACGAGTACCTTATGACTTCAGGGCCGCGTTTGCTCGAGCTTGAAAACGCCTGAAAACGCCACGCAACTCTTCAAACAGACCTGGTCCTGGTGGACGGCCCGCGATTGGCACTACGAAGTACGGAACTGTATCCGGGTCTCCATCTAATAATAATAGGGGAAATAAGTAGTACGGAGTTAGTGACAGAACTAAACTAAACCCCTCGAATAATTGGCTGCAAGAAGCCATTCCATGCGAAGACTCTTGGTCTATGACTCCATGGCATCTTCGCAGGCCGTGTCGCGTTCGGGCGCCGTGAACCTACACCTATCCTCCACGGGTGACGGTCACCACCAAACGGGCGCTTACAGTATCTTAAAAGACGCCTCGTTTTTGTCCCAGGTATCACAGGTTTTCAATTCTCAATCTCGGGACTCACGTGTTGACAAGCAGTACTCCGTACATTTAAGGAATCACTCCAGGCCGAACTCTTATACGACACGATACGGCTCTCCACCCAAAGCCGCCAATCGAGATGCGGAAAAAGCAATTATTGAAGACTAAGTGAAGGGGTTGAGGATACCCCGCAATTTGAACTTTCTTTCAGCTTTGTCCCCCTCGTTTCCCATTCATTTAAAGATAACGAGCCCGTGCCCGAAGTATCCTGGTATTCCTCCCGTCTCCCCAAGCATATACCCTTGAGTTGAACAATAATAATGTCTAGGCATGTGGTCTCATATCATTCGGTTTCATGTACCTGTACTGGCCCTTCCCCAGAGTGGCAGGAGCGTTGAGACTTTCCGTCTCCCAAGACGCTACACACCGAGGAGGCTGTCGCCAATGCGTATCATACCGAGTAACTGTGTGGCAGCCATTTCCCTAGTTTGATATGGCGCACCATGTTGCATGGTACAGGATACTGAACATAAGTTAGATCCTGGTGTTTTAGTCTCAGCCTCAGCCTCAGCCCTTCTTTCATCCTTCGCGCCTTAACATAATACTTTGCAATCTTAGCGAGCTGCTCGCTGGAGGATTGTGTGGGGTAGGGACAAAGATAACAATCAGGCCTAAAGAGCAATCGTGAGATCTGATTGATGAGCTCGAAGCGAACCATTCTCCAGGCCAGGTCGAGCTCGCTACATTACTTGGACCCTTTCTCGCTTACCCCTCCCCTATACTATGGCTCTGAATTACCCGCAAGTATTGGAATTTCAAAGGTGATTCATGTCTCGCGGCAATCCCCAGGAATGAAAATGGAAGCACGGATAGAAATATTTTGAAGCTATGATATGGCTGCTTCTGGGAAATTCAAGTAGAAGAACATTGGTTTTTGAATTCTGAAGTGGCCTTTAATCGGAGTGGCATATGTCGGTGCAGGACATGGTAGCTTGGAGATTATATGGGTATTCCTAGACGGCAGTCGTTCTTTCCGTTTAGTTGGGGTTAATAAAGGGGAGGGGGGGGGAGCGACAGCAACGAAGAACTTGAAAATGTTCAAACATATGGTACTCCTTGTCGTGTACCGCAGGACTCTACAAGGTGTAGTGTATATTTCTCGGCTTTCGACAGGAGCAATGGAGGTGAGTGGCAAAGCAGAATAGGAACGTAGGAAGCTTTCAGAGTGGAAATATCTGTATACAGATATCGACAGGGGTAGAAATATACTTTACAACATATTTACATCTTCTACAGTACCAACTATTTCTTTACCCCCACCAATCGATCCAATGCTTTTCCATCATCGAGTGCCCATCCACCGGTAATATCAAGCTTGCATGTTCTCTGCTTCACTTGTACTTTCAGAAATCCCTCTCTCATAAAAGCCCTCCTTGTATTTTGGAACAAGCTGAAGAATCCTCTGCTCATCTGTCTGAACGGCAAGGTCATTAGGTGACTTCTCTGGTACTCCAAATCCTGCTGTCTCCGCAGTTTCTTCTCTGCATTCATTCGTTTGATTTCAGCCGGAGTAAGACGCTGCGCAGGCGTAGGTCCCAATGGCACCGGAAGCACCAATTCTTGGGGCTTGATGTAGACCTTCTTAGTAGCCAAGAAAGGCACCATCCTTCTGAGCTCCACCTCGAGTTGCAATTCTGGAATAGAACCACCTGCAGCTGGTGTTCCCAGAGTACGCGTAACATTTCTCGGTATGGCAGAAATTGACTTGATCATCATAGAGGGTCCAAGAACAAGATAGCCAGCGAAGCCGCCCATGAAGACACTCCCTACTGCAAACGCGTAACGTGTCCATGTTGACAGGCCTTCTCGTTCTTCGTAATAGACGAATAGTGCGTAACCGCCATGGACTATGAAACAGAATGCCGCGCCATAGCAGGCTAACATGAACATGCTTGCCGAAGGAGCTTGATAGAGGAGTGTTGGGTGAAGTTTTTGGGCGAGGATGTTGGCATAGGACTGGTAGACTCGGGGTGGTGGGGGACCAGTTGCTGTAGCATTTGTAGGCGCATATGAGGGCTTGCTTTTAGGAACGATGCGTTTGGGGCCTTTTGCTGCTCGGAGAATAGGCGCGTAGGAGAAGAATCGAGGTTGAGATCTGATACGGGGAGGTTGAAATGCTCTTGCTCCAAGGGCACATTGGTGCCTCAAAAAGCACCCTCTTGAAAAAGCCGACATCTGTATATACTATATTAGCAACTGGGAATGCAGTCACCCTTCAGGGATTCCAATTCTTACCTTTGAAGATATTCAGAGACGTGTGGATGGAAGGTCAAGAAAAAGTTCAACCTGCCGATTCGGGAACGCTAGCCGGGAAATTCGTTGGGTTCACGCGAACACCTCTCAACGTCTGCCACCAAGCTCCGGAACCTTCAACTTAAAAAGCCAATTGAGCTTTCAATCTTCACAGCCAGTATGGCATCTTTTGCGACAGCTTGTCGTCTGTCAGCCAGGCTTACATCCAGGCAACTGCGACAAGATGCCGCCGCTCGAGGTATGGACATTCCCGGAAGAAATAAATCAGAGGACTGGTACTAATCTATTGGGACAGGTTTCCGGACCTCTGCAGCGTGTCTGGCTGCTCAAAACTTCACTATGCCGGCATTATCTCCTACTATGACCGAAGGCAACATTGCAAACTGGAAACTCAAGGAGGGCGATTCCTTTTCGGCCGGTGACGTGCTGTTGGAAATTGAGACGGACAAGGCGTCAATGGATGTTGAAGCTCAAGACGATGGGATTCTCGCAAAGATCACTCTAGGGGATGGGGCAAAGGCGATCAAGGTTGGAACGCGGATTGGAGTTCTAGCTGAGCCGGGAGACGATATCAACAGTTTGGAAATACCCGCAGAAGAAAGCTCCCCAGCGCCAGAAGAAGCATCCAAGTCAAAGCCCGAGAAAACGTCCGAATCCAAGTCAGAAGCTGCACCCAAGTCTTCTTCCGCAGATTCGTCCCCAGCAAAGTCCTCTAAACCAGCGGAGAAACAGACCTATCCACTCCTACCATCCGTCTCGCACTTGATCCACGAACAAGGTCTCGAGCCAGCAGATGTGGATAAGATGACCCCCACCGGACCCAACAACCGATTGCTAAAAGGCGATGTTCTTGCATACCTGGGCTCAATTTCCTCCTCATACCCAACTGAGCTCTCAGCCAGGATCCAAAAGCTCTCTCACCTCGACCTCAGCAACGTCAAGCTTGCCCCACCACCCGCGGCGCCAAAACCAGCGCAGGAATCCGCACCGGCCTCACCACCTATCGCCGAAGAGCTTGAAGTCGCAGTCCCTATATCCATGTCCTCCGTCATTGAAGTGCAGCAGCGGATACAGAAGACACTTGGAATATTCATGCCGCTCTCAACGTTCATTGCTCGTGCCACGGATGTTGCAAATGACAATCTACCCCAGTCGAAGACTCACAAGCCTTCTGCAGACGAGCTTTTCAACCAAGTGCTTGGACTTGACAAAGTCTCTTCTGTGCATGGTGTAAGGGGTGCATTCTTACCGCAAATCACGGCATTGCCTCAAGCCGCCCCTGCGACCAAGCCAAGAAAACCTGCAGCAAAGAGCGTCGATATAATCGATATCCTCTCTGGCACGGCAAAGCCCTCTAAACTTGCTTCTAAACCTGCACCGGGCATGTCGGCCTCGGTCAATGTCTTCAGTGTTACGGTGCCGAAGGGCGATGAGAAGAGAGCGCAGATCTTCTTGGATAGAGTAAAGACTGTTCTGGAAGGAGAGCCCGGGAGACTTGTCTTGTGAGGGATGAGATGTATGTAGTATAGCCGCCACAATAGATACCATTGCAAAAATAGGATGTTCCAAGTAATTGTTTATGAGACTCACGACGAGCTTGGATCAAGTCACATCTACCATGAACACTTCACATCCGATTGTGTCCAAGTATAAGAGCACTAAAACCCTCCTTTCATTTCTCTTTCAGGATTCAATATCAGAGCTCTACTTCCCCTGAAAAAACTAGTACCTAGTTAAATCGCCTCACTGATTCCTAATCCCTAAACCTCTAAACTCCAAGCCGAATACAGGCCTACAAGTAATGGCTACGTCTCTTACCTATCACATCTGCATGAACCCCAACCCAGTCCAGTCCCTCGAACCCCCCTTCGCGCTATTCAAATGAGCAATGCATACCTCTCAATCTACATCTCGAAGCCCCTCCCCAAAAATACCTATAACACACCCCACCCTGCCCCGCCATAGCCAAGGTTACAGTATATTCCAGCCTCGAATATTGAAAATGTAGCATTATATTCGTCAAGGGATCCCCGTTGGTTGGTTTGTATACAGATATACATACCACCCCGTTGTGGTCACGAGACCCACTGAAAGACAGTACTGACACGAGGGTCAATGTAAATTTCGACGTGAGATACTCACCAGACGACCTTCCTTCCTTCCTTCGAAGCATTGGAGAAATCCGCATAGAGCTTTGCGGAAAGATATTCGATTCTGGTTGCATCTCATCAGAACTTCGAAGTCTATATTGCTGCTTTCTCGTTGGATAAGATCGAGAAGTGGAGTACAGTACGTGGAATGGAGTAACAGAGAGGATAGATACCTGGGTTGGCGATGAGGAGGATCTTGGCTCATGGGTGAAATCGCTGGTACTGTCTATTTTTCAGACACTTCATGTTGTTGGGAGGGCACTGGTGTATATGTTTTTGCGGATTTTGTTGTTGTTCAACTGCTTGCTGCCTTTGCTGCTTGATATGAGCTCTTTAAAGGGGTGGTCGGTAGAAGTGGTCTAGCCTTGAGGCTTCGAATATATTCAGATGCTTGGAAAGGGAGGCGAAGAATTAAATACTTGCACATATTATAGGCAAGTGATAATATGTGCAAGTGAAACTTTCGTGGTTCATGTATGCATTAGATGTGAGAACTTCACACACTTTTTGACAGACTGGGACACCTCTTCCCCAAAAGCATTTTTCCAGACTTCTCGAGTCTCAAAAATATCAACTTTATCACTACGTGGATAAAGCGCTTAGTGAATGACCTCTGTCCGAGCGTGCCGTCACGTACAGCGTAAAGTCCCACTTCAACCCATTCGATGGCTCCGCAGGATCTAGGCCCTTCGAGGCCATGTCACCTTTCAAGGTCCGTCATCGGCTCACCATAATCGAGACATTATAGCGTCTTTCTACCACTTAACGCGGTAGCTTTCATCGCTCAGTGGGAATATCTGCTGGTAAGACTTCTTGATCTAGTGAAAACGAAGGGGCTGACAGGATCAACAAACACAAGGAATGCACTTTTGCCCATTGTGCAATGACGTTTTGTACATTTCAGGCTAGTGCGCCTTCCATTTTCTCTTCGGTGGCGAGACACTTGAAGATTCGATTACCAGTCCATAAGAATGCTTTCAAAGCTTCTGCTAGCTGAAGGAACTCCCAACCACGGTCCTTTTTTCCCTCTCAACTTAGAGGGGTTCCAATGGGAGCGGCACCGGCGGCCAGACGGATGATAAAGGTGAAATTGGAAAAACATACACTGTAAATTTTCAAGAGCTGTGGATCATTGGAAATGTGTAGGTCTGACGAGTCTCGAGACAATCTTGAAGTGGAAGTTCACAAACAGGATGAGAGATGAGCCTTTCCTCCCCCTGAGTGAGCGAATTGTTCATGCCCTAAACAAGTGCAATTCAGAATTGGAGCAAGATCTTCTCACATATCCCTTACTCGTTCAATTCCGGAGATCATGCCAAAAATTGAGAGATCCAGTGGACACATGGATATCCATAAAACGCGGACACCTCAAGTCGATTATTACGAAGGGATTTTGATTGAAGTAGGCAACTATGCCTTGGGTCTTGTCGTTGGACTTAGTCATGTTGACGTGTTGGCCTGATTGCAGCAATGCAGCCTTCGGGTTCCGTCCCAGGAAGATTTTCCATCATCACGATCTCAAGCCCCCCTATCCTATTCCTGGGGAAATCGCCAGCAGATCAAGCACTCCACAGGAATCAAAGTTGTAAAGTCCAATGTCAAGAGAATGAGTAAAGCAAAATACGAAGTAGGAAACCCCGCACTGAAGGCCTCTCTTGCCAAGCTCTTCCCTGAGTACGTCACTTGAAGCCGTCACTCACGTGAATACTTCAACGGCAACGACACTGATCCATCTTTGAAGTATTTGACGCTCAATGATTGTTGTCTATGGTCAGGCCTCGAACCTTGAACCAGGAACATACCGTATTAATACGTAAATCAAACAATGTACTGAGTCAGCTAGTATGCCCCTAAAAGGCAGATCAAAATCGTTATCAAGATCTTCGATGTTACTTGGCCGCATGCATCAGCTGAGGAGGATAAAAGGCAGACTTGCCTCAAAAGGATCCCATATGCGCTTCCAAATACTGCAATACGCTAATAATAATGCCAAATTCGCCATCGGTGATCTACTTCAAATATCCTGTACCTGGGGCTGCACACACACCTTTTTCTTTTCGCTAGACTCTTGCCCGACTAGACCCTGATTTGCGGGAGATTCGGGTAGCCCTCGTCGTCGTCGCCGTCGTTAACAGCGGTGAGTGATGCACTCACGATGGTTTGGAAGGTGTTTTGTTGGAACTGGACATTGGAAATAAGTTCAAATAACAAATATGCGGCATCGGATCGGACGTTTTGCTGAAAGAAGCGCTGGTGCCGCCAGGATTAATGTTTTGGTGTGGTGTGGGTGTGATGAATGATGTGCATGAGAGAAGGGCACGGATACGGAGTACTGTAGTGATAAGATCAAATTAAGGTTTTTATCAGTGGCGTTCTGGGGGTCGTGCGTTGTGGTCGTGTCATACAGTACGGAGTGGGAGTCTCGACTCTCGAGGGAGTCACAGAGTACCTCCGTACGGAGAAGTACAGTACCGGACCGTATCAAGGCCATGGAGGGGTTCCCGGCATGATCCCATATTTGAAGCATCGATCTCCCCTCACCGCTACGGAGTACCGCTGTCAAAAAGAGGCTTGATTACTGGCAGTCGCCGTAAGGTTGTGCAACCCGACCTAACCTAACCTAACTTACATCAAACAGAGAACACAGCACGGCATGCTCCCTCTGTCTTCCGGCATTCCAGATCAGATCTGACATTTCGCTTTTGCAGGTATTTAAACGGGAAAAGACATACCGATTGTAAATCGAGGTCACCTGTACGGAGTACTCTTTCTGTTTCGCCTCAAGGCCTAACCCTCCAATGGCGCGAGTTGACCATTATTGACCAACCCCTTCAACACATGCAGTGTCTTCCGAAAGCATCCATTGACCGACATGGAGGGGAACGCCACGGTACGGAGTAAACCACCGACAGGTTGCTCAATATAGATATAGACTGCGTGCACTGATTCTGCAGTAATCCTGGAAGGATCTCGATGGAAGGTCATCCACGTTTTTCCAACCACCTAAGCCACCGGTTGTGTACGAAATAATGAGGGGAGAAATATATGGATAAGCCCAGTAGCTGACTCAGGCGGGGTTGTTGTTCGTAATGAACCGAGCGAGAGGATTAAAACAGTTTCACCTGAGAAGGGCACGAGGCTGGCAGCTGAATCCCATGTTTCGTATACGGTCGTCGGTCATCCTGGTGGCTGAGGATTGCAACTGGACTGGTAGTAGGTAATGTGACTCTTGCGGTCAGCAATTACTGACTGAGAGTGGAGTGCGACGTTGGAATGATTGTGGCGAAATGTATTTGTAAATTGTATTTGTAGCAAATAAATGCTGGCGGTGGTGAAGGACACTCACTCTTGCGGTATTCTTTCACGATCGATGGTGTTGTGAAAGTCGGTCTGCCGCAGCCGCAGCCTTCCCTTCCCCTTCCCCCC
>QGML01001054.1:0-11189 GCA_007825375.1 Lachnellula willkommii | reverse complement strand
CATGAAGGCTATGAGGCAGCAGCCGCTGCTGAGGCCGAGGGCGTAGACTGGTACTCCGCGGTCGTTGGTCTGAGCGAAGATGCGGGGAGCGTTGCCTTCGACGGCTAGGGAGTAAAGGGAGCGTGTTGCGATGTAGAGGTCGGAGTTTGCGGCTGAGAAGGTGAAGATTAGGAGACAGACGTTGATGAGGTCTGGTAAGGTGTCGATACCGGCGACCATGGCGGCCACGACGAAGGGGGATGCGTCAGCCGAGACGGTCTCGCCGGATTGGTTGTTTGCGGAAAGAAGCTGTTTGTTGTTGTAGGGAACATTCATGCCGAGGAAGAAGATGAGGATGATGTAGAAGAAGACAACTCGGAAGAATGTTAGTTTTACTGCGCGGGGAATGGCTTTGCGTGGGTTTGGGCTTCTCCTACTGTTACGCCGACGAGTTCAGCGCCGAGGTAGGAGAAGACGGCGCTGCTCATGACGCTCCAGAATCCAAGGAATTTGCCTCCAGCTCCACCTGATAAACGTATTAATATATGATGTGAAGAATATCAGCACGGGTACATACTAGCTCTATATGGAGCAAAAGCCCCGGGGTCCTTCCAATACATAAACCCTTTCGCGGTGTGATCAGGTCCTCCTCCTATGGCCAAGGCAAACGTGAAGATAACCAATCCTATCATAATGAGAACCTTGGCCGAAGACAGCCAGAATTCGAATTCTCCAAAGATCCCAACGCCAAAGTAGTTGATGGCAACAATCGCTACCAGGAAGATGGAGACATATATGGCCGAATTCGCCCCCGGTCCATCGTAGTCTGCCTTTCCAAACCAGTATTTTAAAATAAGAACTAACGCGATGAGATTGTTGGGAGTTGTAATGATGTATTTGAACCAATAATTCCATCCCAGTGCGAAGCCCAGTGCGGGGTCTACGAATCGGTGTGCAAAACCTGTGAAACCTGAGGGTATTGGTAACCATGCCGCCATTTCGCCCTATCAACTCTCGTCAGTCCAGACCTAAACCTTTTGCAGAGAATCGACGTACCATAGCAGCCATTACGGCATAACACAACACTCCTACCATAGCATATCCGATCAACATAGAACCCGGACCAGATGCTGCAAGAGAAGGGCCACTAAAGCCATCAGCTTCCTCCCAAGAATAGAGCCGGATTGTCCACTCACGTATTGATGAGCAAGCCAGTTCCGAGCGCACCACCCAACGCTATCATCGCAATCTGCCTCGTCTTGAGTTCTCGATGAAGCCGAGAGCGCATATCCTCCTCATAAACATTATCCGTCAGGCCCTTCTCTAACCCAGTGTCCGAAGCAAGATACTTGTCCGAAACACAGGCATACGGATTGACTTCCATGCCTTCGACGATTGCCATCTCCAACCCCTCGGGGTACGGAAGCGGTTTCTGGGCCATGGTTTGGCAAATTGTTCATACAGTATAGATCCTTGGAAATATACAATTGAGAAGAAGATGGGGAACAGGACAGGATAGAGAACGGGGAAAGGCTACTACAGTACAGCCTTACACAAGGACGGGAAGCGGCCGGGGAAGTAAACGGTGTCACGGAGATCATGCGGTCCTGAGCGCCCAGAGCTGAGACCATGCACCGTTGAAGGCGGAAAGATAAGACATCAGGGCTGGAGCTCCTTCTTGATGTTCCAATTACGAAGCAGGAGGGAGAAGGCGGGACAACACTGAAGAGGGACCTCTCTCGGCCTGCGTTCAGTACAGTAGTACTGCAACCTGGCGCCACTACGGCCAAAAGCCAGCAAAAGCAAAAGCATGGGCAGTACAGTACAAGAGACACTGAAAGATACGGAAATGACCCCATCAATGCCCACGACTTGTGGTTCATTGTTATTTCTTGGGGGTAGTTGCAGGATTGAACTTGCTAGCTAGGACTAGAATCCTACAAAGATATGCTAGAACGGATGGGCCGAGGCCGAGGGTCCCTATCACGATAAGCCTTGCCTTCAGGGGTCTATTCGGCACGTAGCGGGGATTTGGGAGCTGATAAACGGATCTTAGGATCTGGTGGATGGCTACCCCCGCCTTTGCAGTATCTCAAACCACCAGAACCGGACATTTATTCATCATTTATTCATCACATGTATATATATATGCATCTATAGATTCTATTTTCAAGGGGGATTCATTGTTCTATTGTTCTGTACTCCATTCGAGCAGCAAGGAAGAAAATCCTCTTTAAGGAGGCACCTTCCTCATCAAAACTCGAAAGACTCTTTCTGACCCTGCTGTTTGATAGGAGTAAAATGAAGAAACGCCAACACCTCGGCTTCGGCTTCCGCATCCAAGTCGAGTTCAGGCTCCTCTTCCGCTCCCGCTCCCGCTTCCTCCTCTTCGGCTTTCTGAAGTCTCGCAACGCTCTCGGTCAGTTCCCTCAGTCTCTCTTTCACCGTGGACATGGTCGCATCCGTTTTCTTCTGCTTGGCTGCGCAGGCCTTGCAGTTGGCCTGGACTCTGATGCTCTGCAAAGGATGTGCAACCATGACTTCGCATTCTGACTTCTGTGAACCGTTGAGGAAGCCCTTTTGAGTGTCGCAAGGGCGTACTTCCTCAGCCCACCCGAAGTGGCCACAAAGAAATACAATGCGTTTGTGATAGCACATGGTCGGTGAAGAGTTTTCCTGGTTGTTGGTTGTTGTTGTTGGTTGCGGGGAGTTTGTTGGAATGAATGCCTTCCCAGATGCGTCGTGAAGGGCGAATATATGGCCATTGTGTTGAGATTGTTATGTACAGTTCAGAAATGTCCTTCTTCGTCGCTATTGTTCCCTCTTTATCCTTTCATCGCTGAGGCTGTTGAGTTCCCTTGTCTCTCCTTTGTGTGCATGTCGCATTGTCTCACACAAAGCAGAACACATGGCTGTCTCGACCTTGAACTGTATGATATGGTCTGAAACTTCGACAGCCTCGAGGCGCCTGGAGAATTTCCGCAGTAGGCCCATTGAGTGTACGATCCTGTTCTTACCCTAATATGGACATGTCAGTATTCGTACGAGGAACATTCGATTTCTTTCTTACTTCAGGATGCGTCGACATGAACCCAGGAAGCGTTATAATGATCGGCTCTTTCTGCAAGGCTTCTTGTGCCTCAGCCTCTACTACTTTGGCCAGTCTCCTTAATATCGTATCCTGCCTTGTGCCGCTCTTCTCGAAAGGAAGTTGTGGTATCTCCGAAATCCCAGGAAATACCTGCCGTTCTCCATTGCTCTAGCCAAAGTGGCTCTGCTTCCTCCTCAATCTATTGACTCTCTGTGGTTGAAGAAAGGTTGAGTTGGGCTCTTGGTTGATCGAGGCTTGTTTGGCACGGCTGTCTTCTTCCAACGCAGTGTATGCAAGGCTCTCTGTCCATTGGGGGGTTTTGTAGGGTCATGTCGGAAATGGAATCGTGGCAGATTGCCATATCGTGCGACTGGCAAAATTGTTCTGGGAGGATCTGAGGAAAGTTTTTTTTGAAGCATGCTGCAGGACTCGAGTCTATTGCGCATGGTTTCTTTTGTTTCGGATAAACAGAGACCAGTACTGATTATGAGAAGTGACAGAGTCCAGACTCCAGCGAGGGAGAAACTGCTAGCGAAAAGCGCCCCAAACCAATGGAAAATCACCTTCCTCAACGGAACACTTCCTCACATCTTCACATCACCTCCAGTCAGTCTTTTGTTTCGTCTCTCTGAAAAATCCCTAGATGTTTTCAAATCTCCGCTCCTTAAACAGGGTGGCTCTGCGAAGTGCCCGCCCAGCCTCCTTACCCCGCGTATCGTTCAGCAGCAAAGCAAGACGCTCTCAATGGCGCGACTCCATAATACACAACACCTCTACCACACCCCGCACGAACTTCTTTGGTCCTCAATGGTGCACAACGGATGCACGCCACCAATGCCTACAGCAGTGCCAGTACCAGGGCCAGCCGAAAAGCCAAAAATGGGCGAAAGCCTCGGCGTGCGTGGCTGCACTGTTAACGCTTGATGGTCTTATACTATATGCTTCGAACTACGGACACGAGGTCCCATTGGTCGGACGCAAACGGTTCAAGCTTGACAAAAGCATGCATCTGGTAGAGAAGGAGTATCGATATAATGAGGAGATCCGCCAAGCTATGACTGCACTAGAGCTGGCACAGTCTCATTATCCTGAGAGCATTTGGCCAGAAGACCACCCAAACACGATTGCCACCCAACGGATATTCAAGCAGCTTCTCGAAGCAAACGATATGCAGGACCAGAATTGGGAAATCCATGTTCTCAATGCACCTGGTAAGTGATTCCGAGAGTCGAAGGAAGCCCCGCTGTCTGCCCTCTATGAATATTCTAACTTCTCTAGCTTCCAGGGCAGTCACTGTCACGCTTGGTCGTAAAGTAGTGATATCCAGCGGCGTCTTTACCTTCTGCCAGGACGAAGCTGAGCTTGCGACAGTATTAGCTCGGGGCCTTGCTGCTGCTGTTGCGGAACGTACTCTGGAGGTTCACAGCCGGGCCCGTCTCTTCCGTATTGGGAGTTTTGCTACCTTAACATTGCTCGTTACATCTGTCTTTATGAAGAAGTTGTGGTATATATCAATTCCTTATACCGTCCTCTTTGGCGCTTGTATTGCGAGCGGAGAGAACCTGCACCGCTATACAGTGCCAGAGGAACTGGATTACATTATGTTGAGGCTATTACACCAGGCCGGCCATGATATCAGGAGGACTCCTGCTCTGTTCACCAAGATAGCAACGGCTGAAGAGCTTGCCTACGCCGAGCGTCGTACCGTCAAACGTTTCATGAATATCCTGGTATTTTAACAACCCCTCCCCTCGCTCGTCTCCTTCCAGATCAGAGCTAACAGCACTAGAAATCAACAGAGCTCGAAAACGACAAGAAGCTTACTGAAACCGTAAAGTTCTAAGGTAGTCGAGGATAGATAAAAACGTTTGCTAACCGGGAACTCAGTTGAGAAATAGAAGGATTCCACGGATGGAGGGCCTGGTTACGCAGATTAGAGACCAGAGCACCTCGGATGACGCCCCGCAATATTCAGCGCCATTGCTATCACAGGGAGCGTTACCGGGCGTAGAGAAGACTTGGAGATTATAGGTACAGTACGGGGGATGGTTTTTTTGCAGGGCTTTTGTATGGAGTAGAATGTGAATGAGCGGGGAGTTTCGGAAGGGGAAGAAAAGAAAATTAGGTTCTTGTTGTCTGGGATAGGAAGCTTGGATTGTGAAGATGTGAAATGTGCATGTGGCTAGCTTTTCTATCACTTTCCGTACGTTGAACTTTAGCCCTGCTAGTATTCAGACACCGTCACCGTTGCCGTTTCGGAGAATGAACCTCCTTTAGCATGTAGTAACAAGTATCATAGCAGTAAACGCGGCTAGGAACTAGGAACGCCGCGTTCCCAGGATCCGCCTCCCCTTTCGCATACCCGGACGCAAAATCACGCGATTAGTACTCTGTTATGTTGATATTGCGAGGCAGAATCATATCTTGAACGATGAATCTCTCATTATTGGATCTTGGATCTTGGATGGTAACGCGCTTTGTGTGTTGCAGAGGAATAAGTAGTACATGGAAGTCGTGGGATAAAACCTGGCTTGGGATTTTAACGACGCGAGCATGCGGTCCGCTGATTGTATGTATGATTTGATGTCTGAGTATAGATAATGGATGAACGAGCAGAGGCGTTTAGACAAGGATGAAGAATCTGTTTCGCAGAGCATGCGTTGAAAATGATTGTGTGCGTGGTGGTGTTCTCTGCTTAATGTGACAATTGTCTGCGCAGGCTTGGGTACTCTCATGCAGTCGGTTCTGTGATAATAATGCTCTGGTCTGGCTGTACTTGTATAGGTACAATAATACTTCAACGCCGATCACTCGGTTTGTAGACAGAACTGACAACCAACGTAAGGACATTTATTAAAAACTCGTCAAGCTCTTTCGACTGCGGCATATGATGCCATAGGAATAACTCATAATGCCGACGCAATTATCTAGGATGCTGACTGCTGAGGACATTACATTGTCAAAGCTACATGATGGGAGTCAGTTCGGGTTTTTATTACAGGCAGGCAGGCACTCTTTAAGGTGAATAAATGAGCAACTAAGCAAGTAAGTAAGAAAGCAAGACCAACTTACTCCGTACTCGAGAGAAATATGTCTAATCCAGACCTCCCCATCCCATCCCAGCTCTAACTAGCATGGTAATGACTCGAGTGTATTGATTTTCCAGAGCCGAACTAGTACTACTGTACATGGTTATTGGGATATACCTTACCACCATAAGCCATACATGGGAGATAGGGCAGGATAGCTGTGTGTCAAAACGGATGCAGGTAGTTGTGCCCTCGTGAGATGTGCTTGGACCGCAGAATAGAGCCTGACGTGAGGGCACTGGAATGGTGGACCTGCGTTCTGCTGAGACGTTCAGGGAGAGAAAACGAGGATGGGGAGAGGGGGTTGTGCTTTGATTGCAGAGGCTGCGCTGGAGTGTTGGATTTGTATGTACAGTAGCTGGTTCGGGTATTTGGATATTCATGAAAGTAGAGTACTTGAGAGATTTGGCTTTGCATTTGCCTGAGATTAAAAACAAGAAATCGCTTCAATATGACTGAGAAAGCCATGGGGCTCTGATAGAGTACAAGGTAGCCAACAAAAACACCCATAGAAATTATGTTGCCTTCGAGGGGCTTCAGACTGCTTGCTCTTTGGAGGGGTTACCGCAAACGAATATCAGAAACACCACTCACATAGTCAACACCATGAGAAATCTATGGTTTCATTCCATTTCTATCATGAAGAAATCGAAACCGCTCTGTCTGAACTGGTCGTTTAATTGCCCTGTCACCCAGCACCTCCATATAGATGCATAAAACACCGCCGGATGCAATCTCCCAACCCTCCCGAGTATCCATAAACGCCAGCCAAGCAAATGGTCCAATTACCAATCAAACATCCTCGAATTTAACATCTTCGTCATCATCGTCATCATCCAGATCTCCAAATTCGGAATCTTCCACTCCCTCCGTAGGCGCCACAGCATCACCCATAGCCTCGTAGTTGGTGATCTTGTTTTCGGGCTTCAATGACCATTGCGTAGCAAACCGACCACTTTTCGCCAAAACAGCTACTCTCTCCAATGTCTCGCGGAGGTATGCCTCGGGTTGTTGGAGCTCGGCGCGTAGAGCTTTCATGGACCAGTAGTTGTATTTCTTGAAGCATTCAAAGATCTTATCCAGAAGCTCGTTTTGAGGCATACGTGCAGTCTTTTGGAGTTGAGGGCGTTTGCCTGCTGCCTGGCCAGGTTTCTTCTATAGATGAAGTCAATATCAACATAGGTTTGGACAAGTAGTAGAGCTTACAATGAATGCATCCCATTGGTTCTGCGCAGCGATTGTACCGGGTTGAATGAACCCAGCACCAACAGAGCTAACATCCTCAGCGCCCAAGAACTTCGTATGCATCTTAGGCCTCATGGCTTCCAAAGTACGCATCGAGAGGAGACGCTGGGATTCGGGGTTATCGATAGGTATGCAGTTCAACTCGTGTGCGACCTTTCCGGTAAGAGTTGTACGTTCTGATTGCATTTAAATTAGCCTGGCTTATAGAACTATGCCACTGTACTAACTCGGTATTGCTTTCCTGAAGTACGGTTGGAACCTTTTGTCTGGGTTGAAAGGTTTGTTGGCGGCTGGCTTCTCATTTTTGTTGCGCATAAGTCTACTCGGCATATTTGCGCTGGAAGGGTCGAACTTCTGATTTGATTTGGATTTGAAGCCAGGGAGGTCTTTCTCGGTGAAAACAAACGTGTTTTTAACAGACTCATTATTGATATCTAACTGATACTCCTTTGGAATAGGCTGGTGCTCTGCAATGTTAGAGGAGAGGAGCATAGTGAGTTCTTGCTGCCATAATAGTCAGCACGATTGTCGGGTTGTATTCACAGTGGCATGCCTTTTGCGCGCCATCTTCTCCAATGACCGTGGAATTCCTGATGGTCCCAATCTGGATCTCGGCATCATCGTCGAGTTTGGACCACGCCTCCCAGACATACTTGGGCACTTTGGACAGATATAGTGACTGGAAGTTGGGATCTTGATTGAATTCGAGGTCGCCGGCGTCTTCGTAGATGTCTTCCTCACTGAAGGCAGCGGGCGATGCGCCTGCGCCTACGCCTGGAGCGTCAGGATCCGGTTTGATAGAAAGGTCTGCCATGATGCTGAGAAAAGCGACAGTGAGGATTATCGCCGCCGGTCCATGTAGGAGAATAAGGTGGAGTTGAGGCTGTGAGGAACGCGTTCTTTGTGGCCTGGCAAGCCTGGGACATTGAGAAGAATGCGGAGAGCTATGCTATGAATGTAGAGTAACCGTACTGTAACCTTAAAAGCTTACAAGGGTATTACTGTAGTGAGATGACGCTAGTGGAAGCTCTGTGTCACGGTTACGGCCACACGCCACGATACGAGCTGGTGGAGTACAATCTTTAACCGCCCACCTACAGCAGTATTATCAACCTCAAACCTCCTACCTGCCTCTTTACAACTACATTTCCGTGACATCCCCCAGTACAAAAGTTTTCGAATGCGCCACTTCAACTGTTAACTAACAAACAGGAATCCACCATAATGGCCTCTGAAGATCAAGCCATCCTCGCAAAGATCAGCCAGCTCGCTGGTGAGTTTGCCACGCCCACGCCCCATCTGTTTGCCTCCTTTCCAGCTAACTTCGTCCTCTCTCCAGGTCAGATCAACAAGCACAAGAACAGCCAGACATCAGATCATCAAACACAATACATGCCATCGATGGGCGCCAACACCTATCCAAGTATGGAATCGCAGTACGTCGACAAACACACCGCTAACGGTTCACAAGATTACGCACGACCTAGCGCAGCATGGGCACCCAGTCGTGGGGGATACTCTTCGAGAGGGAACAGAGGAAGAGGAAGAGCAAGAGGAGCTGGTCATGTACACAGAAACCGCACCCTGGTTCTGAACGGCAGCGCCTCTGCTTCCGAGGATTCCTCAACATCTCAATTCGCCACGAACGATAACCCAAAGACTGCTCCTGCCTGGGTCACGAAGACAGACCGCCATCTGCAATTGATAAATACGAACATCTTTGAGAAAGACAGCCAGATTAGGGCTAAAGCGATGGAGGAAACTCGGAAACAGAAATTGATGCAGCGGGACGCGCGCGAAAAGTCAAAATTCAGCAAGCATCTACAGCGTCTCGCCGTTCACAATTATGGCGCTATCGGACCCCAATCACACTCTGCAACTGCGCGCGCCAATTACGAGATCAATGTCCAGGGAATTCAATTTCGAGTAGCGAAGAATGGCAGCAAACTTGTCAAGGTTCCTGGTGAGCGGCCACCCACAGCCATGGAATACAATCAAGGCGACCTGTGTACCCAAAAACCAGACTTACTCCGTTTAGGTGATCTAAATGCTGCCAATGCTACACCGAAGACTGCCTTGATCGGTGGTGTGAGGTTTTACAGAAGCAAAAACGGCAACATGTACCGTTCTGGTATCGTCAAGGCCCACCGGTACGAACGACTACCTTTCAAACTGGCGGAGATGCCATTACTCTCCTACAATACTGATCTCCATGATACTAGGAAAAATGCGGTCATCAAAAAGATAAATGAACCATGCAAAATGTTCACAACTACGGGTAGCTCCTTTCTTTCCAGAATCCAACTGATTTTGCAGCACAGAGCAAGATGGAGGAGTAGGTGGGTTTCAGCTAACAATGCGATTATCTAGGTATCTGTTCGAAAGGACCAAAATGCCGGTACATTCATGATGCTTCAAAAGTTGCAGTCTGCAAAGAGTTCCTCTTGAAGGGGTCGTGTCCAAGTGGAGAGTTGTGTGACCTTTCACATGATCTCACCCCAGAACGAACTCCAAACTGCTTGCACTTTGCAAAGGGGAATTGTTCCAATGCAAATTGTCGTTACACGCATGTCCGTGTCTCTCCAAATGCTTTGGTCTGCAGACCCTTTGCGATTTATGGCTACTGCGAGAAAGGCACAAGCTGTGAAGATCGCCATATTCATGAATGCCCCGACTTCAGCAACACTGGTACATGTACTACGAAAGGCTGCAAACTACCGCATCGACACAAGGCGAGCGTAATGCGTACCAATCCAAGCCGTGGTGATGTATCAGCAGAGGATGATAGTAGTGATCTCTCGAGTGATGAGGATGAAGAGATCGATGACGACGATGTCGATTCGGATGACCTTGACGAGGAGTATTTTGGAGAAGATGGAAAGCCCGACGTCGAGTCCATGCAGCAAGATTACGTTCAGTTGTCTTGATATCTGCTTCACCGCTAACGATAAACTTGCTCGATGCCGCGGGGAAGCTGGTCCTAGAACGATTACATGGTCATGCCATTGATTGCTCATTTACCCCCTTTCTTTCCTTCTCGATCTATCACTCCCACTCCAGTGTGGGCATTGTGATCTATTTCCTTGGCAGGATGCGTTTGGCGTGGAAAGTGTTAGAAGGATATACCCGGACTCGAAGTCCCGTAAGGCTACGGAGTAAGGCTTGAGTGCCATAGCTCTCAGCTTATTGCTGCACCAGAAAGAAGTTTAGAAAAGAATACAATGATTATTGCATCTTTGTTTTTCTTTCCCATATTTAAATCATCTACATCATTGAGGGCTCAGCCCCAAAAGCAAAGTATACGAGCTTTCTCACATTCATTTCGATTATTTATCCCTTTCAATTATGCGGCATTTTTGTATTCGATTCCCCTGCATTCGAAAGCAGGTGCTGTTAATTGGCAGATTGTGATGGTGGTTTGACTTTTCGCTTCGACTGTCCAATCTCTCACGGGAAATTTTCGGAATTTCGCTTTTTCAGTGACTATTATTATAAGATTACTATTTTAGGGCTGTACTTTCAATTGCCGGAAAAGCACATCAAAGTTATGTTTCAGAGCCGGTTGAGCTTGCCATTGGGCACAATACCAAAGTCATATTAAGCCTTACGGACCGCATTCATCGTTTCCGAGTCCATAATAATATGACTCAATTATTAATCATCAGGTGGAGACCTAATGTGCTGGGGACGAGTCTACCTCTACATCAGGAACAGGGAAAAGTGAAAAGTGGTTTGAGCGCTATAGCGACCGCTAGAAAGTAAACCCGTCGCTTATTTAACCTTTT
>QGML01001053.1:0-11191 GCA_007825375.1 Lachnellula willkommii | reverse complement strand
GTTGTGTACCTACCTAGAGTCGGATGGCATTGCGAAGCTTGTAAGTCACGTGACTGCCCCTGTCTACCGCTCGAAGTGGATTTTCCTGTTTGGGGAAGCGCGACACGAAGATGCGAAGCGACTTCTGTCTGCTCTGGTCTTCCAACTTTCTTTCTTCTCCCTTTCAACTTCAAGGTCGATCTCGAGATACATCCCAATTGAAGACGCAACGATGCAAGACGCAATTGAAGGACGAGAGCGCAACGCAGCAGATAGCATGGATGGGGCTGAGCTGCTTGATCGTGAGTGTTTTCTTGATGAAAATGTGCCTTGTTGATCTTTGGAGCTGACAAGATGGCTGTTTGCAGTGAATCAATTGAATACCGATGAGCAGAGTGCCCCCCGCCTTTCCGGAAAGGAAGTAGAGGATGGCCACCCCAAAACGGCAACTTCTTCGAGGGCTCTGTCGGACAAGTCTATATTCATTACACAGAATACATCCAGTCAGGCGGTTGTCACTTTAAACCAAGGAGATGAAGCTCTGGAGGTCGATGGTGCGTCTGTTCTGTTTTGCACAGTTATAAGGGGATTGCTGATATTATTTTGAAGGTGAACCGCAGTCTCGAGACTCTCTGCCGCTACAAACGCGAGCTTCCGAGCAGACGCACGTAGCTTCCAATGAGAAGGGCCAGCTATCAATGTTGGGACATGTCACCTCAGACCGTAAATTGGGTCAATTGTCCGAACATTCACCTATGGGTGGGTTCTCAACCCCGTATTTCTTTTCGTTGCTAACGTGTTACTCCAGATCAGTCATCACTCGACACTTGCGTCACAGTCGCCCCATTGACCGAATTCACGCTATTTCCAAAACTTCCCATCGAATTACGCATCAAGATCTGGAAGAAGACCATCCCCGGGCCCCGACTGGTTCCTCTTCCGATGGCTTTATTCCCAGGAATTGGTGTGGCCCGGGCCGAATCTGTCAGAATAATCTGTCAGGAAATCAACTCCACGGCAAAGACAGTCGTAGCTGTCACCCAAGTCTGCCGGGAGGCGCATGACGAGGTCAAAGTCAAATACCAAAAATGCGACGCTCCCACGTTTCCTGGAGGTCGTCATAAGCCCTGTCATGACCAGCCGTTTGTCTATGTCAAGAAAGAAATCGATACAGTTTTCGTATATCTGGGCGGAGCACTTGATTTTTACGACGCCGATCAAATTCTGTTAACTCTAGGCGGAGTCAACCATATAGCAATCTGTGCATACGACATCGCTACCTATCTACTGGACTACCTCAAGATGATCAATGCATTGCGTCCTTCTGTCCAGCGATTGACGATTTGCAGCTTTTCCGAAAGTCTCTTCCATCCCCTTGGATACGAACACCAGCTTGTTGCAATTCCTACCCCGAAAGAAATGCTCAAGTTTGATCCGAAAGTAAGAGCAGATCTTTCTTCCGTGGTCAAGGAAGGAGATGATACAATGAGCAAAATCCATCTTAATCCGGCATATGGCAAGTCGAGGGCCAGCAAGAAAGATTTGGAAGTTGATATTGCCATGATGGTGAGAAGAGGAGTGGGACGTCCATACTGGTCAATATGCTTCGAATGCAACAATAATGACGATGATGATGATTATGATGATTATAATGGTTTTTATGATAATGGGAGGCATTTGCATTGGGAGCCCGTCCTACTGGTTGATGGAAGCTTCAGGCCATACGATAGAGGCACTCTTCCCCATCTTCTTGAGAACTTATGTAAGCATTGTGAGTCCCAGCGATGGATTCCAGAATAGGACCAAGTAGAGCAGGACTCAGGAGGCTACGGTGGTGGGAGACTTTGGCGATTGTTTTATTGGTTGCACCCATTGAAGTGGAAAGTTTTATCTCCTTTTTAGACATTCAGCGGCAGCCTGTTTCGCACAGATTTCGCAAGCATGTCTCTTCAGATCATTCAGGCGGAGATATGGATACACTGCTTAGAACTCTTCATGGATCATTGTGTTTGCCTAGAAGATAGCTAATGCCATACAATGAAGACTCTCAATCAAAAAGTGACTATTTCTAATGCTATTGAAGTACCGGTAAGCGAGTTTCTCGTGAGTTCTTCAAAATCCTAGGCCCCTTTTCATTCTTCGCATGTTTTGCCAAATAATATCCGTCATATGTATTCTTGTGTTTTATGTAGAGGTTTAATTATTACTCAATTTCCATTACCATTACCATCCATGCCAGCATTTAAATTCCAATAATCGTTAAATCCGCTAGGCTGGGTGCGTGGAAATTTATAGACTTAAATTCTTGTGAACGCGTGTCTCAACTCCATTTTCTTAACGACGTGACAACATTCCAAATTCACAAAAACCAAACCTACTTATGGGATATCAATATTGAATTGATGCTTATTAACTTGACCTAAGTTATCCAATCTCAACGACGTATTTAGGGTTTCAAGAGCAAGAAAAAGACAGCTCCTTGCAATATTATTCTTCCAAACAAATTCCGGCACATCACACCATGGAACCTCGAGAGATACAGCAACATACCCCATTGATGGCAGATAACACGCTGCCCTTGATTCTAGAGGATGGTACAATCGACGAGGCGGTGGCAGCTGCAGCTGAAGGAGATCGCCAAATCCTCTTTTCCACGTCTGCGTCAGGTGCAGATATACCGGGACCCCAGGACAAAGCAGTGCGTGGCAAGGAACTGGTCGACTCGTTGGAAACGGAAACGCCAGGAGATGCTCATGTCAACTTAATGAATCAAGGTGGCTTGGTGGAAACGGTCTCTGAAGGGCTTCCGGAACATACGCACCCTAAATTGGACGATGACTTGGCCACAGTTAGCGGGCGCCAGAGTAAGTTTACAACTTTATTTCCATTGGTGTTGGCAATCTATCGGGGGGTGGCAAACGGTAGAGCAACAGACGGTCCACGTGTCAGGACTCAGGAGCAGCAAGACACAATGCAGAGTGCCGGTTTTGATGTCCAAGAATGAGGCAGAATAGATGGATGATGGCTGAAATGTGAAACCAACAGGAGAAGAAACTATGGATGGAAGTAGAGTCAAGCAGTCAACCCCGGAATTTGCGCCATTCCCCAGATCACCGACAGAGTTGAGGCTCCAGATATGGAAATATGCGTTACCGCGTGACAGGGTCGTTCAGCTCCTCACAAGCTGGAACACCATAGCCTACTGGAGTGGGGATGATGAATGGTCTGAAACAGGTAGGTTGGTTACTTGGTCCCACCCTAGGGATATCTCGTGTGTCTTGGATCATGGTCGTTGAAGAAGTAAGACTGACTCTCCTGTTCTCATCAGAAGGGCTGAACTACAATGTTATCGCATCGAAAACCTCGCTATTATCCACCAATACAGAGTCTCGGGAAGTGGCACAAGGTTCCTACAAGCCATTCGTTGCTGAGTCTTATAACGATAAAACTAAGTCCAAGCTCAGGGGTCCTGGCGTTACGTACGGAGGACACATTGGAGTAAAGTGTGACTTTGAGAGAGATCAGCTTTTGTTTGGGACCCTTGGCTTTGAGTATTTAGATCGGATCGGAGAGCACCTCGATTTGTCTCGTGTGCAGAATGTCGCGCTGGTCTTGCGGGCTTTGTCGATGGGTAAGTCCCCATCTAAAGGATTGCTGTCTTTCTTTGAACATTTCGAAACAAACACAGGGTTCACGTCTATGGAACACTGGCCCAAAGTCTATCATCTCATATCAGGCAAGACTAACTTCAAGATTCACAGAAAGAAATATTTTCTTCAGGACTTTAAAGTACTTCTACAAACAATGCCCCAAGCTCACCCACCTCACGTTTGCATTTGGCTGTCCCCGGGAAGAGTCCTTTGACTCGGCGGTTTTGATCCCCTTCGATTCGAACCTTACAGACCTCATCGATATCCGAAGAGAGAAACTCATCAATGGGCATGAAAGGCGACCAAGAAAAGTTTCCAATCCGCACAAGGTAGAGATGCTTCTGGGAATGATGACAAAACCATCCTTCGATGCCTTTGTGCAGAACAGAGCCCCGAAGTGGAAGAGACTCGTGGTGGAGTATGCTTTCATTTCCAGGAAAGCAGCTAACTCGAGTGATTGGACGATTAGATGTGTGGATGAGCGGCCTACGGATTTCGATGTTAATATTATAAAGGTGGTTAGCAACGGGGAGAGGGCGGATCGATATGTGGGTATCTGGGAACTGTTTGAGGGACTTACTTTAACAGTTGACTAAGATGCCGGGTGCAAAAGCAGACGTGGATGAAGATGCGGAGGAAAAGGCTTGAGATATTCAAATATAAATATCAGATTGTGTATTTGGACCTCTCTCATCAAGAGTGCGCAGAAAGAAAACGCCAAAAGAAATGAAGCTAACAATCAAATGGTAGCTACACATTCAAGAGCCACAATATGTCCAGATTGACTTTCACGCTAACTTGTGATCCTGAAGCACGAGATGCCCTCAGACATATTTTATGTACAAAACTGACCTCCTACTAGAGCCACTTGAGAAGTCATTTTGACTTTTATTCGACTCTTCATCGAGACTAAACACTGGTTTTGACGGACGGTGGAATGATCAGCTAGCGAAGTGTACAACCCACCATGAAGTCTCAGTGGCCTGCTTCAACTAAACGGTGTACCTTACTTAGGACCTTCACTTCTTACTAGAGAAGCATCACCAGAATGATTCTTGAAGGTTGATGCCGCGTGCGACATTGGGAAGTTGCTGTGGCTAAAGTGTACGAGAGAAAAGAGCTGCGCCACAATCCCCAGCTCTTCTGAACCTGAACCTCCCCGCCAACTCAGAACTCCCAACCATGCCTTCGACCCGTCCGCAGAGGGTGCGCTCCAGAATCCATGGCAGGTAATGTGCCATCGCCGGGCAGTATTGCCAATGGCTTTGGTACCCAAGAAGAGCTATTTGGCCACGAGCAGGGACACGGAGGGTGGAATCCGAATGTTGCCCCACCAGAGCTCTCTGCCCTCGAAGACATCGAGAGCTTCTTCGACTTCGAGGCCATAAATGAGCCTGATGGACTTTTGGGCCAGCAAGAACGTACAGAAGCTCAGGAGATTGACAGCGTGGCCGTGAATGAAGTGGCAGATATGCAACAGGACGATCCGCTGGAAGACTTAGCTTCGTGGGACCAAGTACGTTAGAACCATCTGTGCTGGCGACAACAGCTAGCTAACATGTACAAAGTTTGCGGCGACTGCGAATGAAGAATTCAGACCATTGCTCGGTATCCCTAAAGCTGGTATAACAACGTACCCTCTCGTGGAAACAGAAGAACGACCGAGAAAGCGCGCGCGATTCACGGGTGTAGAGGATGGAATACACGAAAGACAAGACGAGGATTTCCCAACAGCAGTTCTAGAAGCGTACGGCAGCTTCAAAACACTCGATCCTTCGTATCAGGAGAAGGCAAAACTAGCAGACTTCCTCGAGCTCGGCTTCGAGAAAATAGACGATTGGTTTCGAGGGCGCCGCTGCTCGGGAATGGGACCCGCTCCACCTCTTCAAATCGGTCGTAGTGACGATCATCCAGATATTGATCACGAGTCAACAGTTACAAGGTCCAATTTTCATGATCTCGATTGTTTCACAGAAGCAGGAGAGCCGTCAGATACCAACCCCACAAAGGCGAGTGCCTCAACGCAGGATCGGCCGTGCCATTGCACATACACCGGCTGCTCCGAGACGTTCAAATCGCCATCGTCGTGGGCAAGACACGAGAAAGACGTCCACTGGGCGCAGCACAAGTTCCTGTGTTTGCTTTGCGCGGTGTCTGAGACTGGTAGTCAAGGAGGACAGCTCTCATGCGCGTCGTGTTCCGAGACATATTCTGCGCTGGCGGCTTGTGTAGAGCACGTCCTGCAGTGCGAAGAGGCGAGGAGCCGGCATAGTGTGCGGCGGAAACGATATACGGGATTGAAGCACCATCTGGAAAATGCGCATCCGGGGGAGCTGCGGCGGAAAGCAGCGCTCGAAAGTGCGAGGAAGACTGAGGATTGGCATTACCCCGTCGATTCGGACTGGCCGAGAACTTGCACGTATATTAATTGCTCGAGAGGCTTTCGGGACTGGAGGGAGCGTGTGGATCATTATGCTAGCAATCACTTTCCGAAGTCTAAGAGGTCGTCGAGGAGGAGTTTCGTTGGGTTTCAACGGGAGGATTCTATTCCAGCTACTCCTGGGTGAGTGAAATGGCTGAAAGAGACATATTTATAGAACTAGAGACCAGGTTCGTAAATTTCAGATGAGAATCAACTCGGGGGATTTGGGTACTGTATTCAGATAATGGCCAGAAAGGACGACATAGTCATATCTTGTAGGAAGCTACTTTCTCACTGCGAGAAGCCACTTGCAGTAACGTCTTTAGATGTGGACGATCGCCAGGCCTACGAGTGCATGTTGCCTTTAGAAATCATCCCGCCTCTCCAAAGGGAACGACGACGGATCACCAATTCAGATTAAATTTACAAGATACACATGTACATTTAAAACCAGCTTCCTATCTTACGAAACCAATTTAACTCCAAAGCAACCATGCTCACTCCATCAAACCGGTTCACCAGCTATTACTGTACTCATTCACCGTTCCTCAACGCACCTACCTACGTATACCAGGTGCTACAAAGTAAAGGTTATTGCGGTTACGTTTAGATTCGACGGCCAAATGAGTCTGTGACATTGGGGATCATAGAACCAGCATGGTTTAACAC
This sequence comes from Lachnellula willkommii, assembly GCA_007825375.1. Classification (NCBI taxonomy): domain Eukaryota; kingdom Fungi; phylum Ascomycota; class Leotiomycetes; order Helotiales; family Lachnaceae; genus Lachnellula; species Lachnellula willkommii. The sequence continues at coordinate 4,471 of QGML01001053.1, read as the reverse complement.
AGCATTCAAGCATTTGTTTGTTTGTTGGCCGGTACGGAGGAATTTGTATAGCATGTTGCGAGATGCAGAAGATACGGTACTCATAGGGTGGATGGGTCACGTCTTCTTTCGAGGTGAGGCGAGGTCTGGGATGATTTAGCTAGAGACTTTCTACCATTTTCCGTAGTCTAGCTTGGTAAACCTTGTTTATATGGGCACGTATTTTAGGAAATGCGGTATACAGTGTTTCCTGTTGTTTCGTCTTGACAGCTCTATGTTAGGGCAGTTCTTTCAGTCGAGTGATATGCCCACGCGTTGAAGTTTTGGTCGGGGCGATGCGAAGCTGTCCCTTGAAGTGAGAGTGCTGGTTAAAAGCACTTTCCTTTTGTACATAAGTTATAGTTACAATAGTACTCATCTAAACATGATGTATGACGATGAGATTCTGATGCCGAAGTCCAAGCTGATATTATACGCCGCTTCCATATACTGTAACTCCAAAAGTCCTCGAAATCCAGAGAACGCTACCCAGTGCATTGTCACCCTCCAATCGCAGCCTGAGAAGCACGCAAACTGCCTACAACAGTAAACGCCAGAATCGGAGAAATGACATAGGATATCTACAACACAACCCCGGTCAATACTCCGTACACAGCTCAACTCAAACACGAACCAGAAAAAAGGGGAAACTCACAGTCAACAACTTCGCAATCTTATTCTCATCCGCCTCATCACAATCACTAACCTCCACCATAGTAATAAGCTTCATAGCCGGCGGTCCAGTCGGCATCAGCATCATGGCAAACCACAACATCGGATCCTCGCCCAGCACATGCGTCTTCTTCGCCAACCCGTACACAACAGCAATCGAAATAACAGGCCACACCACGAACCGAACCACCAGTACGAAAACGGTCGTCAGCCACGGCGTGCCGCTCGCCGACGATTCTTCCGCGCTCTGAGCTCGGGACTTCTTCATGGCCGTGTAGAGCGACACGCCTGCTACCACAACGGGCAGCGGGACGAAGAGCCCGCCGATGCTGTTCAGGGATGCGGTGAGCCATGCAGTGAAGATGCCGCCGTCTTGCGTGTCGTTGAAGAATGCGCGGTGCAGAGCGGGGATGAGACCGATGATGGCGCCGAGGACGGCGCCCAGGAGAGGCGCGTTGAGGAAGTCGTAGAGGAAGAGGAACCACCAGCGAGTGCGGTCGCTGGTTTTCAGCCAGCGTTTCTTGGTGATGAGCGAGGGGCGGCGGTCGGGGATGGTGGGTTTTTTGGAGGGCTCGCAGGATTTGGACGGGAAGAAGGAAACAGATGGCTGTGGGAAATTCCGAGGCAGAAGATGGGTCTGATCAGTAGGCGAGAGAACCTCTTCCTCATTATCATCACCCTGTCCTTCTCCATTCCCAGTCCTATTCCCATTCCCATTCTCCTCATCCTCACCCTCGCTTTCCTCCCCACCCGCTTTATCACTCGGCTCATCAGGAGCATGCTCCGAATCAATAAGTCTCGGCCCCACCGCAAACGTCAAGCAACTCGACACAGTAGCAAAGACCAAAAAGTACGACTTGGCCCTCTCAATCGCCTCCCTAGTCGACTCATCCGTAACAATCAGACTCCCCAAGATGCCCGTCTCATCCAGACTCTGAATCAGCAGCAGCGGATAGCTCGTCGTATTATTAAACATAATAGCCGCCGTGATCCAATCCGGCATGCCCAAGAGCAGATGCGCACCAACGCCAATCAGAAACGACACGAGATGCGCGATCAGCGCCCAGACCAGAATCACCACGTACCGCTGCGCGGACCCTGAATGCAGCTCTGACCCGATTTTCGTGAGCAGCAGGGCCGGGAGAAATAGCTTGACGCATATTTTGGAGATGGATTTCGCGTTGGTGCTGTCCACGAGCGATAGGCGCGCTGCGATGGCGCCGTAGGATATGACGAGCAGGACTGATAAGCTTGCCTGCACGGCTGCCAGGAAGGAATTGAGGAGGCCGGCTTGGGCCATGGTGGATGAAGTATATCTTCAGTTTTAGTGGTGGTTTATTTGCAATTGCGACTGGATTTTGAATGTAGAGCCACCGCATACACGCTAAAAATTTTCTGGATTTTGGGGAGTTGGTGTCGATGACGACAAAGGGTTCGAGTCGTCAGGAATCATGATATTCTAGCGGCAAGCTACTGTTACATCCAAATAGGGTGGAATGTTTCTTTTAATCTCAGTTTAGCTGATACTCTGCACTGTCTGTATAGTAAAGTTTGAATGATATAGCACCAATGGGCAAGCTGAAAATGTAAGATGAATCTTGCTTCACAACTGAATGTGTCGGCGATTTACCCCGCTACAGTACCCCGCATCGAAAATCACTCAGTAGTACCTGTACCTTATGTCTTATAAGAGAATGAGAGCATTTGATAAAAGTAGCATCTTGTATGTTATATGATGTTAGTTTTAGTCTGAAACTAATCTGCCAAAAACCTTTGTCAGAGGCGAGGGAAAGTCCAAAAGCTCTGCCACCTGTGAAGCCCCAAGAGGAGTTCCCTCAACCATAACCCCCCCCCCGAGAAGATAGCAACACGTAGTAGCCACTCTTAAGGCCGGAATACCGTTATTCTCATGCCTATAATTAGCTCAAAAAAGGCAGCCTGACCTGTACTACCTAGGTACATGACACAAAAAATAGCCTTACTAGTACCTCATGCGATATGATGAAGAGCATACTCGGAGTTCATACTTAACGCCCGTTGGGTCATCACGATCCCGACGACAAACTTCATCCCAAGAGATGATGGCTGGAAGAAACCCTCTCTTGTCCATCGAGACCTCATTTGGGAATAAAAACCCGATTCATAGTGGAAGGTTTTTGGAAGGGCCGACGGTCGCCCCTTTGCCAGGAAGTTTCGCTAAAGTCTCACATCCTCGTTATCCACCGGCACAGGAGTCGCATGTCCTTGTGCTATCTATCTCTGCATGGGCGCAGGCTTTGATCCAATTCGTCCATCCGCGCTCGTATGCCAGCTTATTGTTGTTCAGAACGCCGACTGGATCAAGAACAATGCGTTGGTAGGTTCGAGAATCCGTTCTTGCGAGCTTCAGCCTTCATGAACTTTAAAGGGCATGGTGTCCTTGAATTTCCTTTGATCTTGTTTACTTGTTCCCTGGAAGCCATCTAAGGATCAGAAATCCGGAGTCAGCACTCTTTTTCATTCCACGTGTTGGGGGAATGGAGGAGAAAGTGGTGGATTCATTTACACGCAGAAGAGATCTAGGAGCAAGAACCTGCTGGTAAGAATTCATCACTTACGTGTAATGTTGTATTTATAGTGCGTATAGTGTGTATGGGACAGACAGGTCCATGAAGTCGAGCCTAAACTTCTCTTCCCCGGGCATATCTAGACGCATGACAAACTTCTCTTCCCCGGGCATATCTAGACGCATGACAAACTTGTTCAAGGAAGCAAAAGTATTTCCTGTCGGACATCACATATTTCTTTCACGGCATGGGCAATGTTTCTTTTGCGGGCAAGAACGTTTTTGAGAAGCACAAGGTCTGCCCTCTTTCGCCTCTTGAATTCCATGACAATAATGGGAGGGGATTTGAATCCAGAGGTGTTTCCTCACGACATGACCTGAAGTCTGCGAGGGATACCGCCAATCTAGTCCGCGCTCTCTCCTTCATTTCATCCGAGGTGTCCTCGTTATTAAGGTAACGGGAGCGAGGCTCGGCGGTTTGTGACATCACCTGTCCGATGGTGTCGTGAGGGGGTTCGGGGAGTTCTCGTGCGATGGGTGATATTTAGACTCATGTCAGTGCCGTGTGGTGTTTCGAGTGAAGGCTTCGTATCACTCACCTCGGTGAAAGAATGATGTCAAATGGTATTATAGGTCCGTGGAATGATTTAACAGGAGGTAAGTGGGAGGGTAGGGTAGGAGATAAGGATGAGTTTCCGTGTTGAGACAAGGTCATACCTTCCAGATGAAAAGTTGTCAACATCCACGTACAAAATTCCCAGTCAAGAGCCAACTATGAAATCAATATAGCAGCGTCCATTGGTATCATAAATCAATCTCACTATTTTCCTTTCAACCTAAACTCCTGCGCTAGAAAGTCAAAATCCCAACGGCTTAGCGTCTTCCCCGTCCTCCACGACCTCGACTCCTGCTCCTACTTCTATCATCATAACTACTGTAGCTGCTATAGCTCGGGCTTCTCCTCCTTCTTCCTCCATTGCGACCTGGGCTATCACGTCTACCTCCTCGTCTTCTTGGTGGAGAGCGAGATCGGGACGAGAGCGATCTTGAGCGCGTTCTATGTCGTCTCGGTGACCGGGATCGAGAGAGGGTTCTCGGCCTGTATGTATCGAAGTTCCTGTCGGGGCGGCCGTAGCTTGGTGGCGGGGAACGACGGCGGGGAGCTGGTAGTCCTCGAAAGCTTGCGGCTGGAGGTCCTCGGGGATCAATATTCGCGCCGCGTCTGGCGAGAGGTGG
>QGML01001052.1:0-11194 GCA_007825375.1 Lachnellula willkommii | reverse complement strand
GTCGCGGAGGCGGTTAGTTGGATGTGGGAGCTGGTGGAGGGGAGGGAGATGTACGAGACTTTGGGGTTGGGTTAGTTGGTTGAAGGGGGAGGGAGGAAAGGGGTGTTTGTACTTGTGCATGGGGTGCCCAGGGAGATGAGGGAGGCTGGGAGATCGCAGTCGGTGTGCATGTGAAAGAGGTCGATCGTGGACATGTCTAGGAATTGGCACTTGTGAGGGATGAAGACTCCAATGCGGATAGGCTTGGTGGTCGCCATGGCCGATCTAATGGATTAGCTTGTGAGATGGTCAGGAATCGCTAAACTCCTTGTTCTTTTGAATAATTGAGATGGTGAGACGTTGCGAGTTGATATATGTGATGTATTGTTACGGATTTGGAAAGAAACGGATGTACGGATATATGGGAAGGGTGTCTTGTTGACGGCAAACGCAGAATCTCGGAAATTTTGAATTCAGACTTGTGTGTGCTACCGGGATGCTTGAACAGACACGACTCCTCCGTACCTCCGTACATCCAGCTTTTGGGCTGGATATGTAGCTCGAATGCATCAAGTCGTCGTCAGCTCTTGTTTGGGCACACCCAGTCAGGACTTCAAAACAGTCCATGGGAGCAGCTTGGCATTCGATTTGAACAGCAAGTGCGTCGTTGAAAACATCTTTCGGTGTCCAATAAAAACCTTTCCGCACTGCCAAGTATTCTCAAAAGACAACAATGCTACCCAGCTCTTCTAAACCTCCGCTGCTAACAGCCTACTAAAGGACAATAGCAAATCTTTCTCTCAAAAACTCCCCATAATACCAGAAGACTACGGGGATCGGAGCCAGTACGACACCAAGAAATGCAAACAGGCTCAAACCCCATCCAACTCCATATTTTTCCAACAGCATGGAAGTAAGCATTGGCACCACACCACCAACGAGATTCCTGAACAATGCTCCAGCCGCCACAGCGCTCGCTGCATACTTCTCGAAGGTATCAATATAATAATTTTGCACCGAATTGAAAATCACAACTTGGCCGATACCGTAGAAGAATGTAGCGGCGATACTAACGAACCAGTGGGTGTGAAGTTCGACAGTCCAGGCGAACCAGAAGAGCGAGATGGGTATCAGAACAGCGCCAATGTTGGCGAGCGGGAGACGGTACTCTGGTTTCGCTCCCCCGTGCTTCTTTGCCAGTTTTTTGTAAACTGTATCAATGCGAGGAACGAGAAACCAGACCGCTGTCAGGAATCCAAGACCAGGGCCAAGATACACAAGTCCGACCTGGAGAGTGTTGAAACCATACTTCTCGCCGTATATGGCTTGAAACTGGGTGTAGAGACTGTATGTCGTGGCAAATATGAGCGCTTGGTAGGTAGCCATAGCGATGACGATGGGTTGAGTGAACAGGATACGCATGGGCCGTTGAATAGAGTGGACAAGTATGGTGGAAAGCGGCTCTTCACTTTCATCTTGGAAGAAGTAATTGCCACCCTCTATTCTTTCGAGCTGTTTTTTGCGTTGCGCTAGAAGCACTGGAACGTAAGTCTCCCTGAGAAAGAAGAGTGCGCCAGCAACTACAACGCTGCAGATTATGAAGAGGATCCAGAAGAGCCACTTTGAATCAAATCAGTACTTTGCTCCCCAAAAGTCCATGAACAGGGGAGCGAGGGGATTTTCTACCGGCCATTCTAAGTTTTCCATAACGACTCCACCGAGCAAAGGTCCAATAGTCGGTCCTAGTAAGGGTCCTAATAGATACCACCCAAAAATGCCGGCACGCTCAGTGGGTCCATACATATCACTGATCGTTCCTCCTCCATTCGCAATGCCAATACTTCCGAAGAAGCCTGCCAAAGTACGCACGGTAATGAGAAACGGTAAACTGGGTGCTAGTGCTGTGGGTATCTGAAGAAGCGCAAAGATAGTGAAGCAGATTAGATACAAGGGCTTGCGACCAAACGTTTCCGACAAGGGCGCAAGTAGCAGAGGGCCAACACCGAGCATAATGACGAATCCTGTTTGACACGCAATGACAGCGCTGTTGGTGGCATGAAGGGATTCGGCAATCCGATCTATTCCAGGAGTGAATATACTGCTAGCCAACGGGCTGAGAACTGCAGGGTTGTTAGTTGGGTTGAGAAGAGATGGTAGGTAAGGTATGAACATATTCCAACAAGTCTTTGCCTTGATCGAACGCTTGACGTCTCTCAATGAAAAATCATCCTCAGATTTAACGACTTGATATTTGCTCACATCTTATTCCACGACAAGGATCAGATGACTTACTGGACATGCTTGCAATCACCGCGATGTTGGATAATTTCTTCCATTGTGGCCAATCTCGCGGATGGGATCTATCTTCTTTGGAAAGAACTGCCTCCTAAACAGATGAATGTAAGAAGAAATCGACGTTTCTGAGAAATCACTGGAACCTACTTGTCTATCACCAGGAACATGGGCAGAATCCCCATGTTCCTGGTCTCGTAGAAGTTGTGATGTTTCGTGTGCTGCGCCAGACATTATTTCAAGGTTGGATGGATTTTATGCCAGAAAGATCAACTGTAAAATATCAAGTGCGAGGATATGATGGTACAAAGAGAACACTAATGACGAGGTACACCAAAGTCTAAAGACGCCATCATCTTAGGCGGAACGGCACACGGTGACGCCGTCGACTGGTACACGCACGTCGAGAACCCGAGCATAGCATCATATTGTACTCGTACCCGGTTCAGATAACTGATAACACCACTTGTTCATGGTGTAAAACAGCAATTGCATTGCTTTCGTTGACTTGCAGCACCAGCACCTACCGGTAAGCAAAGCTGGGCTGGGTTAAGCTGGAAGGCTGGGCTGGAAGCAAAAAGTGGATCTCTACTCGTACTCTTCGCCACACGTGACACCGCGCGAGATCTAACGCGTTTGGGGGGCAAATGCCATGCATCTCTGTTTCAACTCTTTTCAACTCTTTTCAACTCTTTTCAACTCTTTTCAACTCTTTTCAACTCTTTCCAACAACGTTCATGAGACCGGTCTCCGGCCACACGGAAGATACGTCCATGGAAACGGAAAATGCGCTTTCGGTGACACCTTTGCTGAAGCCCCGGCATTGCCACTACTGAGCCAAGATGGGAAGCTTGTTGGACAAGAACTCGGAGTCGGTACGAAAGCGGATCGAGGCTCACAACTTCGAAAATGAGGAAGGCGACGAGTATGAGGGTTCCAAGTTTGGAGGCTTCTCCGATTACTTCCGTCGCAAGAAGATAAAGCTTCAGAATCTCGATGCAGAGGTCCGGTCATCCTCCGTTGGCAAACCACAAATCTTCCGAGGTATCGTGGCGCAAGTAAATGGATACACCCAACCATCATTGAACGACCTCCATCATCTCATTGTCAGTCACGGTGGTGGTTTCATGCAATATCTCGATGGGAAGACGACAGTTACTCATATCATTGCTGCGAATCTGACCCCGAAGAAGGCTATCGAATTTCGCAGGTATCGAATCGTCAAGCCGGCGTGGGTTGTGGACAGCGTAAAAGCTGGGAAGCTGTTACCATGGGACTCTTACCGGGTTCTCGATGAAGGATCCGGTCAGCGTTTACTAGGTTTCGATGAAGGTCGAATGGTTAGTCAGGCCAATACCCAGCAAAGGGGCTACCGCGACCAAACAAGTACCAGCTGGTACACGAGCCAAGTCAAAAATGTTGCTGATGATATCGACGATGATGAGGGAGCCCATTTCCCAAGTACTCAAGCGGTAGCTTTCAACGGAACAGGGGCTTACATGAATGATTCTCCGGACCAACCGAGGGAAAGCATCGAAGCCACCACGGAGAAGCAAAAAGTGATCCATGACGAGAATCTCATCTCATCCGGGAACTTCGAGGTTACATCATCGTTGGAAGATGCATTGAACCATGTAGCAGCTGGTGAGAACCAAACACCCAAGAAACTGGTAGCAGAGACAAAGATCGAGGGCCTACCCCCTGACGTGAGGACGCCGTCTAAAGCCGGAGCCAGTATCATAGAGAACACCCTAACCGAAAATGCTACTCCTTCTACCCCAGAAGTTCACTCAAATCCTCGGAAGCGACCCCATGACATTGAGACGGAGTCTCCTTCCAAGAAAGCCAAAATACTGACTGCTGAAGAGCACAATGCGATTTTACTGGCAGATCCACATATCAGGAAATCATCGACAGCCAATCCAGACTTCATCAAACAGTATTATTCGGAGTCTCGTCTGCATCACTTATCAACTTGGAAATCTGATCTCAAATCTCGCTTTCAGCAAATGGCAGCCGAGAAATCAGCTTCGCAGCGGCAACCCGTCAAACGTAAACCAGGGGCCAGGAGATACATCATGCATGTAGATTTCGACAGCTTCTTCTGTGCAGTCTCCTTAAAAAGCGCACCAGAGTATGTTGACAAGCCAGCTGTAGTAGCCCATGGAAGCGGTACTGGGTCTGAAATTGCCAGCTGCAACTACCCTGCTCGCGAGTTTGGTGTCAAGAATGGAATGTGGATGAAGAACGCTTTGAAGTTGTGTTCAAACATCAAAGTCCTTCCTTACGACTTTCCTGCTTACGAAAAAGCCAGTGAAGGTTTCTATGAGGCTATTCTGGATGTTGGGGGTGTTGTGCAAAGTGTTAGTGTTGACGAGGCCCTAGTCGATATAACTTCTCTGTGCCTACCTGCGGGTGGCACTAATGGATTTGGGATCCAGGAGGGCAGTATCTGGCGTGAGCAGGAGAAAGCGGATGAAATCGCCCACAATCTTCGATCACGAATCAAGGAAAAGACAGGATGTGCGGTTTCCGTTGGAATAGGTGGGAATATTCTTCTAGCAAAGGTGGGACTTCGAAAAGCCAAACCTGCGGGACAGTATCAGATCAAACCCGAGGAAGTGTTGGACTTCATAGGGGAGCTGACTATCCAGAGTCTGCCGGGAGTCGCTTACAGCATCGGAGGAAAATTAGAGGAAATAGGGGTCAAATTTGTCAAGGACGTTCGTCAGTTGAACAAGGATCGTCTAATGACAGTTCTTGGGCCTAAAACAGGAGAGAAGATCTGGGACTATTCTCGTGGAATCGACAGAACCGAAGTTGGAGAGCAAGTTGTCCGCAAGTCGGTATCTGCCGAAGTCAACTGGGGAATCCGATTTATATCCCAGCCTGAAGCCGAAGAATTTGTTCAAAATCTTTGCATCGAGTTGCAACGTCGCCTTATCGAGCAAAGAGTAAAAGGGAGACAGTTCACCATGAAGATTATGAAAAGAGCAGCAGATGCACCGCTGGATCCGCCAAAACATTTGGGACATGGGAAATGTGACACGTACAACAAGAGTATTGTTCTCGGAGTAGCTACGAACAGTGCTGAAGTTATCGGACGCGAGGCAATCTCTGTACTCCGCAGTTACGGATTCTCACCTGGAGAGCTTCGTGGTCTTGGTGTTCAAATGACGAAGTTGGATCCCGTCAAGTTTACTGGTAATGCTGCCGTGGAAGGCAGCCAGAGACGCATAAACTTTGGCGCACCTGCTGCACCCAATTTAGCCAAGCAGGTCACTGAGGATCCTATTTATGATCCCATGACGCCAGAGAAGCCAAAAGCCACACCTTCTCGTCGAGAGGGACCCGGTATCACGCTATTTAAGGATCATATTGATGAGTCGGCTACCTTGGAGAAGCCCAGATCGGCTGCTCCACGATGGCTGAAAAGCGATGACCCTATCGATGATTTGGAGAGCCCACAGAAAGCAAAAGCTACACCTGTTCATCCAGCAGCAGCAATTTCCAGAGCCAATGCTGCTGACCAAAGTGCAAAGAAGTTCTTGAACCTTACTGGTACACAATTCATCATTCCCACGCAGATAGATCCAGAAGTCTTGGCAGAGCTCCCCCAAGACATAAGGTCTAAGCTCATGGCACAACACAAAAGCAGACCTGTATCCAGAGACAAACCTCCAGATTTCAAATTGCCTGCTCGAAGTCCAAGTCTTGAAGCCTCCAAGGCACCTCTACCTTCACAACTCGACCCCGAAGTCTTCGATGCCCTCCCAGAAGAAATGAAAGCCGAAATCCTCGCCTCATACACAGCACAAGCAGAACTTCCTCCTCCCCGAGCACAAAGCCTCCTTCCCCAATCACCCCGCAAGCCCCGCGCCCTTCTCAAGCGCACAACGCCAACCAAACCCCGTCGCGGACGGCCACGAAAATTCGACGCCGTCGCCCGCAAACAAGACCCCCACTCCAACTTCACACAATCCAACTTCATATCCCGTGACCCTTTCCGCGCACCCTCTGCCTCCGAAGGCGACGAAATGCTAGATCCCGATTTCCTATCGGCGCTGCCAGACGACATGCGCCAAGAAATCCTAGACGAGCATCGACGGAAGCGTCTCGTTAAGAAAGGGGGGCTGGGGCTGGGGCTTCTGCCTCCCAAGAAGCGGAAAGTGCCTGAAGCTCCCGTCTTAGGACAGAGAAGGATAAAGTTGCCGCCGAAAGAGCGGAAACCGACGTTCACGACGCAGGAATTGAGCTCGCTGCCGGAACTCAGGGAGACGCTGAGTGCGTGGCATAGCGAGTTTGCGGGCGATGGGCCGCATCCTGAGGACGTAGCTGCTATGGAGCGGTATTTACGGCGCGTTGTGTTGGATGAACGGGATGTGGGCAAGGTTGTTGGGGTTGTGAAGTGGATAACCTGGCTCATTGAGGAGTCTCCAGACGATGAAGGGAAAAGGGCTTGGGAAAAGGCGTTGGAGGGTGTTAAAGAGAAAATCCAAGATGCGGTTCGGGAACGGGGGATTGGGGCTGTGGAATTATGATGGGTATTTTATCTAATCTAAATCTAAATCTAGGTATCTCTTGCTCTTTCTTCGTTGAGCTATATATTGCTTCAAAACGCCTTGTATGCAAACCCTACTTGTAAGTAGTACGCCACGCCCAAGAAATGCTCAATATGCTCAGTCAGTATGCCCGCTAAATAACCACAAACCAAACTCCTGCCTGTCCTGTACTCGTATAGGTATACCTTACCTTACCTTACCCGAACCACCAGAAATGGATATAAGATAAATAGATCCCCTTGACGCCTTTCTCCAAAATCGTTCATCATAAATGCGAAATCCAAAAATCATGCCAAGCACAGCAAGACGCCCAGCGCAATGCCCAGCGCCAAAACACTACTCGATATAGGCTGCCGCACCGTAATGCCCGTCCCTTCTTTCGACGCCTTGGCCTTGTACACAGTAAGGGCCAGCGATCCGCCGCAGACCTGCGAGCTATTGCCTGCGCATGGCAGGTTGCACTTGGAGTCGGGGAGTTTGGCGGATAGCGCTGAGAGGAGTTGCGAGCAGTAGCATTCCCTGTTGCAGTGTTAGAATCTCTGAAAGAAAGAAAGAAAGCAAGCACAGCACAGCACAATTGCCAATTTGGTATTCGGGGAAAGAAAGAAAGAAAGAATGGATGAATGAAAAAGAGGCGCACTTACTTGGTATATTCCAACCCAGCAAACGCATAATTGCCCCCAGCGCAATACGTCAAGCACGTATCGACCGTCATGAGCTCCAGCGACTCCGAGACCCCGCTGTTCAGCGCGCGCAGCCCATTCGTGTTATTCATGAGCGTCGTTTCGTTCTGGCAGCCTACGTATTCCCATTTCGTCGTCCCAGGGTATATATTCGCTATCGCTGTCGTTGTCGAGGTGGCTGAGGTTGAGGTTGAGGTTGAAGAAGCTGTTGCTGTTGCTTGCGCGAGAGATAGCGCCGCGAGGAATGCGATAAGGATGTAGATGTGCGCCGTGGGTATCGAGAACGCCATACTTGTTCGCTTTGTATGATGGGGAGATAGTAGAGGGAGGGGAAGGCGGAGAGAGAGGGAGAGGGGTTTAGGGGAACAGGTGTATATGGAGGTGGAGGAGGAGGGCGAATTTCCATATAATAATTATCGCAAATAGAAAGGAAGACGGAAACGGAAATCTGGTTGGATCGATTCTCTTTGGAGGCTTGGGGCTGGGGCTGGGGCTGGTCTGGCTGCTTTCAGCCCACGTTTTTTTAGAGGCTCCGACTCCTTATAGGGGCTTAGCGTGCAGTAGCGATATGTTTTGGATGTTTGCAGGAGGCTGTGAAACGGAATCCTTGCGATTGCGCAACTGGATACAGTACAAGCATGAGCATAAGGCTGAGTTGCGAGTAGCATTTTGATACTGTACATCCATCTCGTGATAGTACTGAGTAATTGCTGGAGATGGACGTCATTTATTTTTATTGCGAAGCCTCGCCGAGGTGTTGGTTTTGAGGCGTTGCTTGCAATCTTGTCTGTTCCTAGCGCATCTCGCGGCGGAATCTGTTAGTTCGGTGATTTCGGGAATTTCCCAAGAGTCGAGACGAAGTTTGTCTGACTCGATGTCCCGCTTTGATGCTGTGATGCTTCATACGGGGTATTGGGGTTGCCAAGGATTGCGATTGCGATTGCGAATGGTAAGCTGCACGTCCTTCTTTGTAAGTTTCCTGCCGTCGCCGTCTGATGAAGTGTCAGCGACTGTTGTTAGGAATGTTTCCTGCATCCTATAACAGGCGACGACTATCTAGGTATTTGCCGTTACTTTCCACCTTTTCCAAGCAAAGGGCTCCTTCCTTTTGGTGATGCGTAACTTTCTCATATGTTATTGAGTCCGGCCGTATCGAGAGAAGCTGGATTTACGGATTCTCTTCATCCGTGACTGTGCTACCATCGAGTCTCTCTGGTTTGCTTTGGTTTGGTGGTGTTTAACGCCGAGGGAGAGAGACCTAAGGTCTCCTCCAAGCCTCCCAGGTGGCATTGGGGCGTGCTAAGCTAGGATTTTTAAATACAAAGTCCTACCTATAAAAGAAGCCAAAACCACAAGGGAAAAAGACTCACTCTATATATAGTCCTGGGTCCCTTTGGGCGGAAGGTGTATGCACTCATCATCGTGCGAATCACCAGACGGTAAGGGCGCACTCTCCTTCTCCAGCTTCGCAACTCGCAAGTACAGAAAACACCCTTTCCCTACATGCTATTCATTTGGCAGATACGCGAAGAGACCGTCTGCTGCTCGTCAAGTGAAGTCTCCATTTACATTCGAATGAATTTGGCTTGTGAGCAGTACTTCCAAGGTTTGAACTTGCTAGTACTTCTCGAGAAAGTTCGTGGCAAGTAGCACAGGATAACCAGAAGAGCTTGAAAGACCTACTATTTCAAACGGGACTTCGAGGTTCTGCTAGTGGAGAGCAGGGAGTGCGACGCTGTGCGAGTAAAATAAGACTTTTTGGGTGCTTGATTGGATTTGTTTGATTTCGAGGCAAGATGGAACGTTGTCAGCCAACACTCGAGGTGTTTGATTGGAACTGCAATGACTCCTGAGCGGGTTTTGGCGCCTGCAAGGCAAGAGCTGCCAATGAGAGTTGATAGACTTCTAACGGCAAGCACAACGGCAATGCAACAAGAGTAAGACGACTACCGGCCGGTGCCCATTCAGTATTAAATTGGTACCGAAAGAGAATTCAAAGAGCAAGGCTCATGAAAAGAAAGTATAGTGTTTTTCGCCCTTTACCTCAGTTAGTGTTCAAGCATTGTGGTAGACATTTGTTTTCACACAAACTTTTTTACCATAACTTGATCTTTGAATATTTCTTCGCTGTCTTGTGCTAGAGAGTTCTTGTGATCTGGTTTCATACGATATTATTGGGTTGCCAAGCAGGCTAGTGCGTATAGTGAGGTGTTCAAGATCGATTTGATCTTCAAACGTAATCCCGAATGGCGTGTTCCTATAAACTAGCAAGTATGATAGACACGATAATTGTGGATGAGTTGTTTTTACGGAGGAAGTAGTTTGGAATAGCGAAGCGTATGCTTCACAGGCGATCCCCAAGCCTATACCTGTTCGTTGTGAGGCCCTCTGCGAGTGTTGATATTCCTCCGGACTCGAACTACCGGTACCCAAACTTAGAGGAGTTCCTGGACAATCATTGGGTCACGTTCCTCACCGTGGCGTGGGTTTACGACAGCCGACGATCGTGGGCCCGTGGGGGTCCTTGAAAAGCGTTTGCAGCTATATTGGTAGAGAGCCCAATAATAATTTGGGTTTCACCGCTTCAAAAGCACTGTGATGATCTGATTCTGAGTCGGTGGTCGGTGTCGGTGTCTTTAGGAGATGGGCAGCAAACAGTCCCTCTGCGGCTCTGCCCATTGCCGCTTTGCATGCAGGCAAACTCGCGGTAGACAGAGGAAGCGGCACGTATTATTATCATCGACTTTTGATGTCCCACTCCACTCCGCCTGTTACATTATAAATTGGTGTCGTTTTTGGTGCACCACGAGGCTGGCGAACAACGCAACGTCGCGAGCTTTGACGCGGTAGGGGATGTCTGTTGTACGCGCTGAGATTCGCAGGCCTATGCTGACTGACATGGGAGCCTTTTTCCAGGTCGAGCAAGGGCAGAGAGTGATCAAACTGAAGATCATCTCATCATTCCCTATTGAGAATCTTTTTGTCATGCTAGTAACTTTGTAAAAAAGGATCTCTCCTCACGACTCACGAGTCTTCAGGCCAGGCTTCCTTGGAGGGTTGCCGTATAATAACCTTATCCTCCGTACTACGTATCGTCGTACCTGCTAAAAAGCACGTCCGTAGTTATCGACAAGACTACGGCTCCTCCAAGCCCCGCCTCGGTCATGGGGGTTTCCTCAAACAGAAGCTGGGCGAGGATGACTTCACTTACTTGTACACCCGGTGCCATCTCCAGCTTCCTCTTGTTTGTCACAAACAAACATCGGGATCTGGTGAAACATTGTCGACTTGAAGCTTTGCTGCTTGAAGACGGGAAGATAATCGTGTGTCATAGCGACGGCTAACCACCTATAGTACGGAGGCGTCAAAAGAAAGAGATCGTGGCTGCACACAGTTGGGAAGGTGGGGAAGCGACCAGGAAGACGAGGACGAGATAGGGTTGAGAGGGCGCCAGAGGTATATACTTAGAGAGGGGGGATCCTATCAGACGTTGGAGTTTCGGCGAGCGGGTCCGAGTTTCTACGAAGCAGTACTAGGGCATGCAGATCTGACAGCGGATTGGCTATCCGAGGACCCCAGCTGCAACAACGGGAAAGGCTTTTTGATGATCGGCATGCCATGAGGTCATTATGGACGAGGGTGTAGATGTATCAACCCTCGCGCCGGAATCCTTTGAGC
>QGML01001051.1:0-11197 GCA_007825375.1 Lachnellula willkommii | reverse complement strand
CCCTCCGGCGTCCCCTTGACATGCTCCTCGAACACAGAAACCGGCACCTGCGGCGCCCCCATCGGCGCTTTCGTAGTCGAAGCCACGCGGTACCAATCCGAATCAAGATAAGTCACCGGGTACGCCGCCACAACCGCGCTCACGAGATCCGGCTGCGTAAGGCCCGACATAATAGCCAGGTACCCTCCCGCGCTCTCGCCAAACGCCAGGACCTTGCTGAAATCCGGCGTGACTTCGCTCCCGACATTCTTCAGATACGCAGGCAGATCGTTCTGGATCCAGGCCCAGAAATCGCGGATGTCGGAGAGGATTTCCAGGCCGCTGGATTCCGGGAAGAGGCGGTAGTTGGGCGATACGATGATGGCGGAGTGCAGGAGCGCGTAGTCGAGGGCCCAGGTCGCGAACCATTCTGCGTGCAGGGCGTGGCCGCAGACGAGGAAGCCACCGTGGAATCGAACGAGGATGGGGCGTGGGCCGGGGTGTGCGGTTTTGGGGATCATAACGGCCAGGTCGATATCTTGGCCATTGACGGTTTTGTAGACTGTGGTTGAGACGTTGAACTTGGAGTATTTCGGGTCGTCCATTGTGGACTTGGAATCGGAAGTGGGGAGTTGGAAATTTGGAGGGGAAAGTTCGATGTTGTTTTGCTAGTGGGAAAATGTATATATATTGACTTTTATATGGGATTTCAGTCTGAATGATAGGTTTGGAGAAGGGAAATGGGGGACAAGGCTCCTGATATATGCTTTGAAAAGTAGTAGCCTTGACAATGTGCGTTTGCACTAAAGCAACAGTGAGGGGTTGTAACATTTAGATTGGTAAGGGCTTAGCAGACAGGACAGGTCAGCATCGAGCCCACTCGGCTCGCGTTTCGGAGACTTTTTTTAAAACCCGGTGACTCCAAACCCCACTGCTACGGAGCAGGCGCAGCAATACGGAGGTACAGCGGTGAAGTATTATTAGTTTCAATAAGGGTATACCCCAGAACACCTTATTTTGAGTAGGCGAATATAACCGTCCTATTTTCTACAACTTTTTTGGTTGTTATTAATAGGATGCAGGGGTGGAAAGTTCGGATCCCTGCAACCATGCTAATAACACTCCTCCGCCGTACCTCCGTACCTCCGGGCAGTATGTACTCGTTGTTCCAATATGATTTAATAATCGTCGAGTAAATTATACCTGCGGTGACCAGCACCGATTTGAAAATCACTAGACTTCATTCGCACTCTCTAGGCCTCCTTTGTTGCTGGTAGCCTAGATGACTCCCCGCCTTCTAGGTCTTACTCTCCAGCCGAAGGCATGACCGACTTTTCGTCCATCATCTGATATCCCACGGATCCCTCTTCCCTCGATGTGCCAGCTGTGCCGCAAGCCTGATCCCCATTGCACCAGAGACATACTCCAACTTGTCTCGAAGCCAGGCCTCAGTCTCGCTCCCATCTTCCGCAGACACCATTGCCAGGTACAGGGGAAAGAGGGTAAAGTACCCTACTACAGGCTGGGGTTTAGGATTGCTGACTACCTTTCCGGCGGAGTCGATGGTGCCGAAGCAGAATGGTATGCTTGCGCGAATCTTGGAGATCATCTCTTTGATGCATGTTGATTGCGTCCGTGTGTTGTCGAAGTCGAAGGTCAGTGTCTGCCCGTATGGGTGTGATTGGATGAGGGAGATGCAGTGGAGGAGGACCTCGTGTAGATGGATGCGGAAGCTGCGATTTCTGTTCCAGAATGTGGCCGTTAGGATGTCTGTGTTAAATGTTCGAGTCAGTATTGCTTGGGACGATGATATCTGTGAGTGACTGACTCCTGAAGGAGCCCTAAAAGAAGGTTGGACAGTGAACAACTCAACCATATCATGATATCAGGAGTCGCAAATATCACTTAGAGAATCCGATGCACGTACCATAGTAGATATGTTGAGTTTGGCTGTCCACACACGATGAACGAATCTATTTATATCCCCAAATTCCACTGGCCGAATCCTCCCACTCCTGGTACTGCTCTTCAATTCGAATCACCTCTTTGACAATTTTCAGAAGTCCAATAATCCACCACTCATCCTGTATCTTCTCGTCAAAGAGTACCTGAGCATCAGCGCAGCGCCGTGCGCTCTGGAGAATCACAAGAGAGAGCTTGTGTGTAGGGTTGTATGGTTTGGCGAATTCCATCCATTTCTCTGCATCGTCGACTGGTTGGAAGTGACTAGTGATGGACTTTGCCATCTTGGATTACCGCCATTAGAACTGAATTGGAACGGGTAGTGGCTATGAACTCTTACATGGACCGTGTAAATGATACCCCACATACTTTGCGTAAAATCTTTCTTCAGCTGGTCTTCACCGCGTGATTGAAACAACGCTAGAGTACCTTTGAGGTTGAAAGAGCCCCAGCGCGGTTCTATGTTGTACCCGTTGATCATCTATGTGCAAGTGTCAATTCGCAAGCACAATGACGAAGTGGAGAGTATGGGCTATATGATCTTACATTGTAGAAGCCAATCAAAAAGCTCGCGGCCAGAGTCGCGTCTTTCTTGGCCTTTCGAGGATCTTCTAATGCTCTAGCCATGAGTCCCACAGCTCGATAATATGATCTTTGTGATTCCAAACCCAAAAATTCTTGGCGAGTCTGATTGGCGAGATTGACAAGGGCAACGGCTCGAAGAGCCTCATTGAAAGTCGTGCATGAGGTATTCGTGCTGGCAATATCTTTGATAACTGCTAGACTAGCAAGGTTGCGACGCTCCGATCGAAAGATATAGTCAGCAAAGAAGCGAGGAATAGCGATATCCTCCCAGTGCGTTCCAACCTGTTGAGGGATGCGGCTGAGAATACATTCGCCGGATTGGGAATTGTTCGGCGAGAAGACTTCCAGATCATGACATCCTTCAGTTTCAGGAACAGGATATGGATCTCGTCCGAGTCGGTCCTTGACTCTCTTCTGGACTTTGGCCTCGGCATACGGGCCCATGTCGCGGAACATATGATCGGACTCATTTTGATACCCAGGACATATTTTGCAGGCTTTAAGGCATCTTTGACAGGATGGTATAGTTCTGTCGCACTACGAATACAGGAGATTCTAGTCAGCAACATCGTGTTTGCAAATACCAGAGATAGTACGTTACCTTGACCCTTTTAGCTTTGCAGGCATGACAACCTGGTTTACGGATACGTGATATTTCCATAGCCGGTAAGAGTAACGTCGTAAAAGTAATCGGCGTACACCGTAGACTGAATAGTAGCAAGACAGAAAAGGAAAATCGCGGCGGCGTGGCGGAGATCCAGAAGCGCGTCGTATACTGAATCAACCAAAACAGGTAGATAGTCGGCAACTTTAGAATCTTGTGGAGTGAGTGGAAGTGCCAAGTATATACGCTGCAGAGCTTAACCTTCGCTTGCTTACGACTAGCTGGGGGGCGAAGTACAATAGGGCTGAGTCGCTAATATTACCATTTCGGGCAATGTCGGCGGGAGAGCAATGTCGGGGATCATCACCAAAATGTCTTTAGATGGTATCCAATTTGTAGTTTTACGAAGTAGCTGAAAATAACTTGCAGACTTGAAATATAAGTGCTCGCTTTCCATGATTATTGACACATGTAATCTCAAATTTGTCGAACAAAAATTCATTTGCTCTTTGACTTTCAGCTGAAAAACTAGCTTGCCTGCCGATCACTATGGTAGCTCCCCCGACACACCACATTGCGATTATAGGTGCAGGACCTGCGGGTTGCACACTGGGTCGAATTCTGAGCCTATCAAATATCAAGTTCACGATATTTGAAAGCGAAGCTTCGTCGACGGCTCGATGGCCTGGTGGGACTCTGGATTTGCACACGCAAACCGGACTCGCCGCCGTGAAAGCTGCGGGACTCTACGAGGAGTTTTTGAAACGGGCTCGATTCGCTGGAGAAGCCCTGATCATCGCGGACAAGAACTTGAAAAGATACCTGGATATCGGAGGAGCAACTTCTAAAAGCTCAGGTGGACGACCAGAGATCGACAGACATGAGCTGCGTGCCATGCTTTTGGAATCCTTACCCGGGAGAGTGGTTCAATGGGGCCGCCATCTAAAATCTGTCTCCGAGGATTTGACACTTCACTTCGATAACGGAGATGAGAGCGGTTTCGACCTCATCATTGGTGCTGATGGAGGATGGAGCAAGACCCGCGCTCTGATCACTGATCAACATCCCATCTACACCGGCATTTCAGGCTCCGAATTCACTATCCGCGACGCTGCTTTTCGGTACCCTGACCTTGACGCACTTGTGAACAAAGGATCTGTCTTCAGCTTTGGAGACGGGCACGCGATCAATGCTCAGCATATCGGCGATGGAAGGATCAAAGTTACGGACTATGGAGTGCGAGAAGAAGATTGGGCGATGAAAAACAGTTCAAGTGCCCTACATCCAGAAACTCTGAAGACGTTACTGGCTAAAGAGTACGCTGGGTGGGCGCCAGAGCTCCGGAAATTCATCTCAGTTGCTGATGAAGAGCCCGTGTTGACTAGAGCACTATTCATGCTACCAATAGGCTTCAGATGGGAGAACAAGCCCGGAGTGACAGTTATCGGAGATGCCGCGCATCTGATGTCGCCTTTTGCGGGGGAAGGAGCCAACATGGCAATGGCCGATGCCATGAAGCTTGCAGAGTATATCAAGAAATCTGCGACGAAGGAGGCTTTATGCGAGAATGTTGTTGCATTCGAAGCGGACATGTTCGAGCGAGCGAGAGCAACCCAGGCACTCTCAGATAAAAATCTAAGAGACTGGTTCTTCACACCTGGATCTCCGGGGACAGTGATAGAACGGTTTCTTGTTCGCGAGGTAACGCAGCTTGAGGGTCCAGTGGCGGGGACCTTGGCTGCAGCGTATATTTATCCTCGATATTGGTGGATGAAGTTATGGGAGTGAGATGCGATGCTTTGGCAGCCGCATTGGTGTGTTTCTACATTTAGCAGGATTTGGAGTAAGGCCAGAGAGTCGGCTTCTGTTTCATAGAATTTAAACCTTATCCATTATGATACAATCGAGCCACTCTACTTCATCTTCTATAGAGATGCATGCAGTGTCGGAGATGCTAGTGATGAGATTTAAGAGCGTGTTGAGTCTGTTGATAGTTGAATGTGCCTGTGGAGGGATCCGGGGTACTGTAGTAGAAGCACCAGGAAGTTCGGTGCCGACCGATGCCTATATTGGACTAGCGCTGATCGACACCCCACTAGCCCTTAGAGTCACACTCACTTCAGTCTGAACAGTTCGACAAACCATTCTGCCTGTTTTATGGCACATACTTTTACTTTTACATCTTAGAAGGCTTATGCAATATCTACCCGCAATGTTCTCTCGCGTTTCCAGTATACCAATAGGTCCACATCTTGAAAGCTTCCATGGCTCACAATCCCTTTCTAAGCCGTCGTGCGGCAAGAGGGCTTCAAACTAGGGCATTTCGCAGCTGGTTTTGACTGAAAGCAAGAGCCGCTACTACCTTGCCGCATCTCAAAAGCTGATAAGCATTAGCCCTACGATATGTGGGTTACCAAATGTGGTGGAAACGACGAGCCGCAGGTGACAAGCGTACCTCAACGCTTACTCCGATGCTCAACCCCTGGATTATGGCGAAACAATCTCCTACCCCACAGAGATGGTTCTACAAGCCACACGGGGCGGCGTACAAAGGCGTGACTTACATACACGATCCTACCAATGGCAAGCCCCACTATCAGTAGTTCCTCGAGTTCCTTTAAAAGAGGGAGTTTGCAGCAGTTTTTGATTTCCGTTCATCCTGCATAGTGTTTTCCATCTTCTTCCAACTGAATTCAGGGCACTTTTACAGGAAAAGTAAGGCTATTCAGAGCATTCAAATTATTCACAATGGGTCACAACCATTCGAAGCCATCATGCCCCGTGGTAAATACCAGCGGACCAGGTACGCAGCGAGAACTTAAACGAATACACGGGTTTTGAACTAATAGCTTTTAGGCATTCGACCATTAGTGAACGGCCTCACTTTTCATTCAGTGTCAATTATTATTTCAGGGGCAGCCGCTGGCTTTGCGTCTTTAATAGCTTTGTTCCTTATTTTCAACCATGCCATACATTTTTCCAACCCACTGGAGCAAAAACAGTGAGCAGACTTATAGGAAGGATGATGTTTGTCTCCCTGGCTGACCCATCATAATAGGATCATCCGTATTATCACCGTGATTCCTGCGCTCTCTGCAATATCATTTCTCTGCGTCTGGCTGAACGGAAAGCCTCAACCTTATATTGTACCTGGTCTCGACCTTGGAGAAGCATTGCCCATGGGGTCCTTCTTTCTCCTTATATCGACATATATTATACCAGATCAAGCTCATCAAGATAGCTTCTGGGAACAGCTCGAGCTAATTGACAAGAAAGGGAAACCCCAAGGAGGCAGCTTTCTATGGTACCGGGTATGCCAGGGCCAACAAATATATTACTGAAGTGACACTAACGTTAACCCAGAAACTGTCGTTCGGTGTTCTTCAATTCATTCCAATCAGCATTATCCTGTGGGCTGCAACAGCGATTTCACTGGCAGCTAACACCTACTGCATGACTTCAAATAATCCACACTTCGCTCACATTTGGGTAATTCTGCCTGCGACCGTCTATTCGTCCTTAATGTTAACGAGCACTAATAACCCTTTCACAGATCACAATCATAAGAATGTTCTCTACTGCATTCGCTGTAATATCAATTTTCAAACTCTACAAGCGGTCAAAATCCACCCTCAAGCCTCGCGGAACAATGAAACAATTCCTCTGTTTCAAAATCCTCATCCTGCTCAATTTCGTTCAGACTGTAAGTAACAACACATCACTCGGGTCTCACATCAGTTCCAGCTAACAACAAATTCTAGTTCGTTTTCAACTTCCTCATGACTGGCGGACATTTGCATGCCACAAAGTACCTCACGTTCGACGACTTGTCAAAAGGGCTACCTTCATTGATCCTGTCGTGCGAAATGGCATTCATCGCCCCGTTTTTTCTGCACGCCTACTCCTACGCGCCATACATCCTCGGCCGTCCTGCTTCTGTCTCTGGTGGGCAGCTAAAATATCACGGCGGGACCTTTAAAATCAGCGCAATTTTGTCTGCATTTAATCTCGTCGACATCGTTTCAGCGCTTTTTACGGGAATCAAAGCCAAAACGGCTTCGCACCGCAACGTGGGAATGGGAGCTGTTTAAACCCAAAGACCGAACCAGCGGTATTGAGAATGTTTCCACTGACAACACAAGTTTACCGGTTGTTAGTACAGCAGCATGTGTATGGAAATATTTTTTCCAAAGAAAATGTTTGTTTTATGGTTTAGATGTTTTGGAGACGTACAACTTTGCTGGCAGCTCGCATGAGTCAATTATTTTCGGCCATTCTCTATATAGTTATTCCTTTCTTGTAGAAAGTCCTTTTCTACTTTAGGGTATCCAAGCCTTTCTCCTCATCCACTTTGTGTTCTCCTCATCAGCCGAAGTAATGGAGGCTATCTGAAAAGCTAGGTATTTGTATGCCTCTATATTCGCACATGTCATTTTTTATATGAATTGTTGTTCGCTTTTCTTCCACGCTACCACTCGGTGAACTGACTGGGAACGCGTTACCGAATTCACACGAGTGTAGTCTTTCAAGTCAAACAATACTCTAGTCTTCTGCTATAGCCCACCCCGCATCGCCGTCCCTTCCGTCCTTTGTACTAAGCCTAATTCACATAAAAAAAGGACATCAACAAGCAACTTCCAGTAGCTGGCACCTTTGTTTACTTCCTACCAGACCAGCAAACAAAACTACCTCCACACGCAATTTCCAACGCACAACGCACAACCCACAACATACAACACGCAAATATACATAAATACATAAACAACATACGCAATGGCCTCCAGAACGGATGCAGAGCGCACTATGGAGAGTGAATACACCTGTGACTGCGAGGAACAGCATCGCAGTCAGGTAGGCTGCGAGATGGCTGCCAAGCGCAAAGCACATATCGAAATTGCGGCCAAGTAAGTATGCTACCCAACACTACAAACAACCCTACTGACCACAAAAAGTGTCACCAAATCAAACCCAGAAACCATCCGTGTTTACATCGGAGACAACCCAACAGCCGAGCTAGTTATCGTCAGGGCTCTCCTCACTCTACACACGCCGTTCTTCGAAACCTGTATAATAAAAAAGACCTTCCGAAACAAATCGACCGGCCAGCAATTCGAGCGGGATGTCATCAAACTCCCAAACCCAATGAGCATACCAGATCTCCACCAACTCATGCACTGGATCTGCAACGGCAAGCTGAAATTCCACGACGGCAACAGCATGAACGATCTGAGCCCAGCAAGCCTCTGGCACCTCGGCGTCATTTGCCAGATGCCGGCCTTCCAGAACGCGGCCGTGGATTCGCTGCGGGAGTATTTCGCTCGCGAGCACGCTGCCGGGAGAGACTATCCCACAGTAGACGATTTAACGCGCCTTTACAATACCTCTGGACCGCGTAACCCGGTGCGGTGGCTCGCGGCGGATGTCCTGGTGCGGTGCGCGCTGAGGAAACTGCCGCGCGGGGAATGGAGTGCGCAGGCTGAGCACTGGGGGTGTGCGATTGGGAAGTATGGGGCGCTGACGGGGAAGGATGGGCTTTCGGTTGATGCTGCGTGGGTGGGGGCGCAGGATTGGGATGATAAGATGCCTTGGGAGGATGCGAATCGCGCTCGGTACATGGAAGAGGAAGTCCCCTTGGAACAACTGTGGGAGGACCGAATCCTGAAGCCGAACAGAGAACGAGAGGCGGCGGCGGCGGCAGCAGTGAGTTCAGCTGCCGAAAACTTACATCCGGAACCTGAAAGTAACATGGGCTCATCGATGTCACAGGTCGATGTGGTTGGCGAAGCCCCGCCAGAAGTGAAAACCCCTGAGCGACCAACTTCCCAGCCTTCTTTTGCGGCGCTCGACGCCGAAAGCACACCGAAATCGGGGGCATCAAAGAAGCGTCCCATTAGCGAGCCTCGCGATGATTATATCGACCTCACGAGTGAAAACGGCGAGGACGAAGATGCGCCGAGACCTGCCAAGCGTCTATTCCACGAGGGGTCGGCCGCTAATGACGAAACTTTTACTTCGTCTGTTATGCAAGACGAGGTCAAAGGAGAACCCGAGGACAATGCTGAAGTTCAGGGCAATTTTGAAGCTGGGCATAATGTTAACGTCGAGTACGCAAAAATGTACTGATGCACGAAGGCTAGAATTTCTGGTCTCGGCCGAGTGTTCAGGGACATTCGGGACGGACATTACATCATTTGTTTTTCTGTGCTGAATGATTGTGGAGGATCTTGATTTATTTTTATTTTTGGGTCTTGGAAAAGCAGTGGAAGTAGTGATAGACTGAGGGCGCACACTTATGGTCTTTTCAGGATCTGACGAAAGATTGAGCTTATAGTTGAACCAGTGTAGCTAAAAGTTGAACCAGTGTAGAGATCCCTGCTCCTAAAGTTGAGCTAGTGTAGAGAAGCACAGACGCTTAATTTAATGTAGGTTTCTACACTAGTTCACTTTTAGCTACACTGGTTCAACTGGAACCCGCGAAAGAGCGATTCGATGAAAGAAAGTTCAGCAGAATTAGGGCCTGTTTGGCAACCATAATCTGGCATAATCTAGGTAAAATCCGAGCCTCAGATTATATTTGCCAAACAATAAGTATAATCTAAGAAGTCACATAATCTGAGAAATAATCTATCATACAAAATATTATAACCCCAAAATCAAGTTTATGCTCTCACATAAACTAGGCTACACTAAATCGTGATATTTCGCCCTTTTATTACTATAGTAGCAGCACCCTTTTATAGCACCCCTTGTTCTATAGCTACTTTTATAAATATTAATATATTATAATAATTAATATTTATAAAATGCATTATACTAGCGCTAGAGAGTATACTACGAAATGCGCTATAGATATGCTATAAATGCGCTATAAATACGCTGTAGATGCGCTGTAGATGCTCTATAGATGCGCTGTAAAATGCGCTAGTTGTGTGCCTTGCATAGGCCTTAGGCCTCAAATTAGAGAGCAGGGGTGGACCTACTAGTTTCTAATCTGCACCTATAATCTGGTGAGGTTTTGAATAATCTAGGGCTAGATTATGCTCTCAGATTACGTTTGCCAAACAGGCCCTTAGAATAGACATAATATATACGTTATGAAACATTTGGAACTTGCGATCAATTTGTGGTGACAAGTCAATCTACTTGATTAAAAGTCATTGCTCTATTTCAAATATCCCGACTTGTTCAACTAAGAGATTTGCCGAATAAAAGGCTAATGCTGTCCGTTTTTGTCTCAGCTAGAGAATCACTTAAGTGCTTCTGTATCAATATTTTATCAATTGAAGAGTTGAAAGTTTGACAAAGTGTACTGCGATGAGGATATCCAGGTGCCTTTCCAAACAAAATGTTACCACGTTTAATGAAACTCCCCAATCCTCGGACCAAAGTAGTCACCGTTCGCAAGGTTGTGTCTCACACAAGGCGTATCCTCACAGCCTTGAAAGCTAACATCATTACCCCACCACCCAATGCTAATGTCTGTATACTGCAACGCAAAGAAAATGATAACCGCGGAAAGAGCAATGCCAGAGGAGAAAGCAGCAGACAGAATATAGTTGTACTAGAATAAATACCTCGTGAGCGTAATCCTCCACGCAACGGATTTTCAAGGGGGGGAGTAAATTAGTACGCACCTTTGACCAAAAAGCGAGGAACCTCTTCTTCATATACACCATACTCAACCACCCAATTGGCACCCCGGGCCACAGATAACTAAGGTTATAAGGCGCCCAGATAATAGCTCCGTACAGCAGTGCCATGACATGGACTTGTCTCAACCACGTCTGTCTCGGGAACTTCTTCTGTGCATAGTATATCATAAATGGAAGCACGAAACCAACGGGAAAGCCAACCAGCAGCGTGGTATACTGCCCGCCCTTTCCAAACACCTTCTTCGGCCCGATAGTTCCCCACAGTACGGCGGCGGTGAAGAATTGATTGATGCCGGGACATGTGTAGTGGTCTTTCTGGGTGGTGGTGCAGACGCCTTCGATGGAATTCATTTGGAAGTTCAGGACGCCGGTGCAGACGAGACTGGACACAATGGTGGCTGTCATTTGCGCGAAG
>QGML01001050.1:0-11225 GCA_007825375.1 Lachnellula willkommii | reverse complement strand
GCATTCCTCTCTCTGCAGAGCCAGACCCGTAGCCCGTAATTCCACTCCACGCCGGACCCCCTTATCCCATCTCGACCGACAGCACAGTCCCCGCAGTACAGTATCGAGCAACTAGCCTACCCGTTTCGCCACTCTACCGCCAGAGATTTTGATTCCGACAGGTGGAGTTGTGAATTAGTTGATTACAAAAAATTAGTGAAAGATCAGTAGGTTTCTACGAGCGGCAGGATGAATAACTCGTACCCTGGCTGTCGGCTTTGGCCTTGTGAGCGTATAATCACTCTACTTGAGCTCCTGTGGCATATTGGCAGCTTGCTAACGCATACTGGGGTGAAGATATATATGTAGTTCCCGTGCCCCTGCGATTTGAACACTAACCTAGTAGCCTGGGAGTAATGAGCACTATTAATGTCTACATGGTGGCATGAACCCGGTTATAAATTAAAGTGAGGAATACTGTGTGTTGAAACGCGAAAGCTGGAGCTTGCATTGTGCTTACCTTATATCTCTACTGAGAACTTGCACTGCTAACCTTTCTCGTTTCTTGAATAATCAAACCTGTTTCTTGAGTTTTTCTTTGGCGGAAAAGGCTTGAGAACTTAGTGCGGTGATGCTTGATGTTGGACTTTGTGGATACCTTAGAGTAGTAAGTTACTGTAGTATCACCTTCGCCTAGCAAGCGCGTATTCCTTACCCCTTTAATTGAAAATGAATTCAAATCTATCTTCTATAACTACCCCAACAATCTTCCCACCCAAACTCAAGGCAACCCCATACAATTCGCATAATAAACCACCGTCGCCGGCGAATCCGAATACATTTTAAAAATCCCGACATCGTTCACCAAAACATCCAACACCGTATACATATCCCCATCCTTCCGAATCACCGGCGCGATATACTGATAGAAATACTCCCCCCCCTCATTCAACCACCCCGACCTCTCAAAGCTCCACGGCAACATCTCCAACCCGGCCTTCCGCGCCTCAACCGCATACTCCGACGGCACGATCCTGCCCTCGCCATCCAGCTTCGTCAGCGCAAACAACGCCGGCCCTACAATCCTAACCCCCTGCCGCGCCAACCCCGCCAAGCTGGCAGTAGCAGCCCGGTACCCCTCCTGCGTCTCCATCCGCTCATCCAGGTACACCGCCTGCGCCCCGAACTCC
Source organism: Lachnellula willkommii (assembly GCA_007825375.1). Classification (NCBI taxonomy): domain Eukaryota; kingdom Fungi; phylum Ascomycota; class Leotiomycetes; order Helotiales; family Lachnaceae; genus Lachnellula; species Lachnellula willkommii. Next base: position 10,056 of record QGML01001050.1, on the reverse strand, counting down.
GGCTCGTGCGCAATCCACCAGAACACGTCCTCCGGCACGAACGACTGCGGCCAGACGCGCGCCGGATCGATCCCCAGCGCCTTGTAGTCGTCGATGATGTCCTGCAGGAACCGCGCCCGCGTGTACCCGCGCACGTGCACCACCGGGCCCTTGGCCTCGGGCGTGAAGTCCCGCCCGTAGCTGTCGATCAGCGCGATGCTCTCGACGTGCGTGAGCAGCGTGCCGCACGTCGAGTACAGGTCTGTGCGGAAGCGGCCGTGCCGGCCATGAATTCCGTGACCGTGCTGGCGTTGGGGTTGAAGCCGTCCATCTTGCCGCAGAGGGTTTTGAATTCGGCGAGCGTGATGTCGCTGGTGCAGCAGTTGGCTGTTGCGGGGGCGCCGGTTGCGGGGTTGTAGGGCGTGAAGGGCTGGGTGCATTTGGATGCGAGGGAGGTGGCGAGGATGTTGGTTGTGGTGTGTAGGTCGCATCTGGATGGTGTTAGCGGTGGAGTTTGACTGAAAGTAGGGCACAGAATAAGGTATTCATGCTTATCGGATCGGATCTAAAGAGATGGAAGGATGTAGTTCTGCCGAGAAAATGAAATAAATCCTCCACTAACTGATCATGTCGACAAACAAGCTTCTTGTCCGACGTAAAAGTAACATCACATTCAATAGCCCCGGCCCCTTCACGCGCAGCAGCCATATAAGACTCCCTCGTGTGTTCTGGGAACTGAAGAGGAGCACCGCGATGTCCAACAACAAACTTGCTGACCTTGGACGTCTCTTCAGAACAAGACTGCAGTTTCTGCTTCAACGCGCCCTCGTCCATATTATCAACCAGGTAGTATGGCCGCAGGCCCACCTGCACCTGAAAGGGCTGCTCGAGCTTGTCATTCTTGCTACTGTTGTAAATGTAGTTGAGATGATGACCTGGCGTGGGTACCAACGATACGAGGCGAAGGCCAAGAAGGCCTACGAGGAGGAGGGAGAAAAGGGTAGCGGTAATTGAGAGTGAGCGTGAGAAGTTAGAGGAATATAGTTGTGACGGGGCATGGATTGGTTTAGGCATGGATCGGAAAGATGAGGCAAGGCAAGGAAGGATGATAAGCAGTATGAATCCCCAATTTCACGTGGCGTCGTCGGGCGTCGTGGTGACGGTGACCTCACCTCTCGACCAGCGGACACGATGGGATTGAGATGAAGAAGATGAACATATTTCAAGACAGGCAGAAGAAAGATAGATACCTATCTAGGTATATCTATTCAGCCCTTCCCAGATAAGATACCCAGATACCGGTAGTGGGGTTTTAAATAAAAGTAAGCGTGCTACGGAGTAGGCGTCTGACTCAACTCTGACTCTGACTCAAGGATCTGGGTACCAATCCGCCATGGGGATTTGGTGGTTGCTACCTGGGTAGGCCTAGTGGTTGCACGGATCTTGTGCGACGGTAGGGTAGGAGATAGCAAGATCTGTGCGACGGTAGGGCAGATAGCAAGGATAATAAATCATCTCACGGATGAGCTTATCAGTGATCCTTCGTACTCGCAGGTAGATTAGATGCCAAGAGAAGGATTCTGTTAATTCTGTTCTTCCCTCACCTTCACCGCTTTTTGGCTTCCGCGAATCAGGGCAAACAGTCATCCTTTTCACGTACGGAGTATACAATGATATGGTTAACTTGACGCAGCGTTAAGATAGTTTACATAAGTTAATATTGTATAAAGATAAGATAAGATAGATGTACCTGACTGTACCTGGTGTACTCCACTCCGTACCGTACCGTATTTTAGAGGTAGGTTAAAACATCCAGTTCAAGCCTAGTCCATCTATACCCCTGTAGGGTACCCGTACCCATCCAATCCCCCACTTCACCTCACCCCGCTCTCTTTCGCAATCTCATGTCAAAATCCCATCACAATTGTTTCTTCGCCGGTCGCATGAAACTTGTACAGGTAACAGAATCCCCGTCAATCTCCAGCACGAGAGGCTTCTGCTGCTCAAACCCAAATTTCATATATACCGGCTTCCCAGCATCAGTCGCATCCACATACGCCTCCTTGCCCAGTGCATCTGCTTTTTCGCATCCCCATTCAATCAGCAAACGGGCAACACCCAGCTTCCTGTATTCCGGCATGGTACAGAGCATATCGAGATCTATATGATATCAGTCTCCGCGGAATATAGAATATAGGTATCCTCTCCGGCATTTCATTTCGTTGCATTCCGAATACAAGGCAGATGAACGTTTACAGGTGAAGCTTTACTCACAAGCATGCCCCCTCGGCGGATCCCCCAGATTCCTCCTCCTCTCATCCGCAAGCGCACCGAAAAACACATCGCAAAGCCCCCCATCACTCTCCTCGGCCCAAGCCGGCATCCGATCCTCCAACATCCTCTCCTCGCCGCCCTCCCAAAACCCCCACTTCGCATACCCCACAATCCGGCCCTGCCCCTCTGCAGAAACGTCCGAGACCTTCAGGTATACCTGCGAAGGCTTGTTCAGCAGATCGTCCGCGTTGGCTGCGTTCCACCACGCGTGCACGGCCGGCGTGGGCGGGAATAGCTTGTCGAAGAGGGGCGAGGAGAAACACGTGTACCAGAGGGCGGTGATCTCGGGCATGTCGGCGAGAGTTGCTTTTGCGAGCGAGAGGTTGGGGGTGTGTGAGAGGGGAGTGACTGTAGCCATGTTTTCAACTACCGGTACAGGATTTGCAGCTGAGGATTGGACTTTAGGAATCAGATGATGGGAGAGAAGAATCTCGCAACGAGAGACGATTGGGATCAAGCTTGGAAGTTAAATGAGGAAATGGGCACTTGAAAGAATTTCAGAGAATGATACGATGGAATGTGAAAGCTATCAAGTTAATGGTACTAGATACTCCGTACGTATTTCGGTTACGTGGTCTATAAGCACTAATAGTCGGTCCTTTCTTCTTCGCTCGCTTTGGTAGCCTATTTTAATCAGTGGCGGCATAAATGGTAGGTAGGCTCACCTGGTGGCTTTACGTACTATAGTACCATAGGGTAATCATTCCTTTCTCTTATAATCACATTGTTATATCACATAGTCACGTGCTTCTATACCCAGCTCTCAGGATGCGAAAGAGTAAAACCGCATAAACGTCCATTTAGCCGTTGCACGCAATAGACAGACACGATTAGTCTATGGAAGCGATCTGGGCTTTCAAGCCTTAGATTGCCTTGTCACTTCTCCAAGCCCATTCCAAATAAGGCCCATCATGCCGGCAAGTAATATGCTCAAAGAGCTGAAACTCCTCTTCCTTCTCCCTACCATCTTTCGCGCCCTTTCTGCCTGCTCCGATCCGCCCTACCCCATCTTTAGCTCTTCTCAGATCCAAAGCCCATAATGTTTTCGCTAAACACAGCGCAACCTCCGCATACGCCATTCTCATCCCGATACACTTTCTCGGGCCGAGTCCAAACGGAGTAAAGGCTCTCTGCTGCATTTCCAACCTCGACTGATCCTCGGGATTGCTGCTCGCTAGCCATCTCTCAGGCTTGAAAGCATACGGATCGATGAAGATGCTCGCATCATGATGCGGGACGTAGGATGAAAAGCCGAGATCGCAACCTGCTGGGACGTGCTCGCCGTCGATGGTAAAGTTCTCCGCGATTACCTGCCGCCATAGAATTGCTACAACCGAGGGGCTGAGGCGCATCGCTTCATCGATAGAGGCCCATAGATATGTGCACTGGGTGAGCTTGGGGCCAAGCTGGATGTCGTCGCGAGAAGGATAGGTGGTGCGGATTAGGCTCGTCAAGCGGGTGAGGGATGCGGGATTGCGGGACAGGTAAAATAAAATGGATGAGATGGCCGTGGCCGTTGTTTCGGCTCCAGCTATCAGAGTGAACCTGCTCTCGGCCCACACTTCGTTCATGGAGAATGGCTCTCTTGTCTTCTTATCTCCCTTGGATATAAAGTGCAACAGATCACGCCGGTTCTCGGTATCATCGCTGAGTCTTTCGTCAATCAGCATCTTTGCTAGCCGTCCGAATCGCTCTTTGGTTGCTACCCCAAGCAGCGCGACAAGGCGTCCCATTCCATAGTCTTTCAACTTTGGGTACTGGCAGTATATACCCGCTACCAGTGTAGCGCCATCGGTAGCTTTCATCAAGAAGTGGTTCCTTGTGCTGGTTTGCATGTCAAATGACCTACCGAACCCGAAGTCGCCCATTACATCCGTGGCGTAGTGACGTGTTCGTGGTGTCATGTTCAATGGCTGTGACCATCTTCCTCCGGAAACGCTTGGGATGGCCTTTGCGAGTTCGGTGATGAATATCTCACAGTGGCGTCGGATAGTGGGTTCGAATGCACTAATCGCGGATTCGGAGAATGCCTGGCTGAATACCTTGCGCTTTCGCTGGTGCATGTGTCTGTCTATTGCGGTAAAAGTGCTGAATGCTCCAGGCGCAGGTGTGATGGTCTCGTAGACATTCGACTTGAGCGTTGAGCTGCCATGGTATATTTCTGTTTAGATCGAATGTCAACAGACCTAGTTATAACTCCAAGACATAGTCTTGACTTGCCTTGGATTGCTGATATAGAGCTGATACTGAGCTTGTTTGGCCCAAATCGTACGATGGGCCCTAGACATTGTCAGCTTGCACATCTCTGATATTCCCAGTAGTTCGAACCGTATTCCCGATGCACATCGTATGCCTTTAAATGGCTTTGGCCTTTGATACTATACCAGACTGTCCAAAGATCTGAGATTGAAGCGAGCTTTGGGCCTGGAAACTTCGAGAGAGGATGGAGGTATATTCTGTATACTACTAGATAACCAATCTGCACAAGAAGAAAGTCAGTAAAACTACCAAGAAAGATAAACTTCATGGTGAATTATTTCCTTACTCTGATTACGAAGATTGCTCCTGCGATAGCCACTAATATAAGGAGGGCAATGTGCTCTCCAATTAATGGGAACGCAGCCATTTTCTCGGTAGCTATAGATTATTTCGTCCAGAAAGCAAATAATGAGGCACAGAGAGCTCTTTGGGGCTTTAATAAGGGGTAGTAGTGGGGTCCACCCAATTAATACCTACAAATGCCTAGATATTTTGGTGCGGCACCTCAAGCCGATGATGACAACAAACATCTATTCTGGTCTCACGTATATACACTACTTCCTTGGCCTCTCGTAGAAGCCCAAGGGTGTTGAAATTTCCAACCTGGCCTGGGTCTGCGCCTGCCATAGTAAGCCTCATTCTGCAAAACCCACCCCTGACAAACGTATCACCATGCAGCGTCAGACGTGAACGCAACACGAAGAATGCATACCTCGAGTCACGCAGAAGGATGATCTTAGGCACCCATGCAAGCAAGGCATTTGTGCCGGACACGAAGCTGATATGCATGGACGACTGAGGCAGATCCGGTATGCACAGTATCGCCGAGAGGGATCCGTTAATTTGCCAGCTGCACCACCAGCATCATAGTGATACAACCTACACCTCCCTAGCAGTAACTCCTAATATCGCCATCTCACATGCCGAGTCTCGTTGAGGTAAAGACTTCGAAATATAATGCTTGTCCGCTGCCTTGTATACTATTATTCGCGCAGAGAAGGGCTCGGAAGTCAAAACTATTCTAATTATTCTTATCAACCTCAAAATAGTATTATATTCTTTCCCTATAGTATCACACATCTTGCTGGTATCTTTTGGTAGCTCCTTTCCCGTTTGAAAACTTTTATACTTCCGAAACCATAATCTCCCTCTCCACATTAATATTACTTCCAAGATCATCCAGACTATGCCGCTCGTTCTCGGTAGTAACTAATGAAATGCTGTTCCCTTTGGCCGGATGAAGAAGATCATTTCCATGTTCCGAGTCAATGCCAGGTTGACTTTTGAGGGTTCTCTTAGGCGCGACATGAGACCCCTGAGTTCCATGGGTTCCTCTACTGCTTCTCCCCGAAAGCAGGCGGCTCCTGGACAGAATCGAAGAGACCGGGCTTTCAAACACGATCCAGACGAACAACGGTCGTAGTGTCAAAGTGCACGCCGCCAAATGGTAAACCCCAGGTTCGACGCAAGTCCAAGTGAAGATGATGTTGGAGATCCAAGTTGGATCTGCATCATCGTTGTCCCAGCCGTAGATGTAGAATTGATGAATCCGAATAATTGCTGTGATGATACCCCTGCTCAAAGTCAGTCTCAGCTCCAACTACAAGAGCGTGGTATTCGTACACACTGGCCATGAGGAATGTAACCCAGATCCCTAATTTCACCTGCCATGGTTGATAGATCTTCAATACCAGCGGTATGGGCAGTATCATCATCACAAAGTCGGTAATGATATTTGGAAGACTAGCCCATGTGAAATGGGCATGAATATTGCCACAATGTCCCCCGGCTGTCGGGTCATAGAGCAGAGGATTGGCAAATGGAGTGCATTGAGCCAAGGTGGCGATAAAGTTGCCAAGAAGGCTCCCAATTATGATAACTACTAATACGTAGCAGGTATATCGCGAAGGGGTATCGATAAAGATATGAAGGTACAGATCGAGGATAGCTAATTTCGAAAAGGTCACAGCGAAAACGTAAACCGAAGCCATGCCGTAGTAGGTGAGATATGTGAATTTGATTACATCTCCCATTGGCACTGCTGCTATATGTTTGCCAACTCCCCATCTGGCGCCGACTAAGATCTGTATCAGTCGTCTTCCGAGATTTGAAAGTCATGATACTCACGTAGAAGACAGATACAGAGTCCTATATTGAAGACGAGGGAGATGGGCATGAAGTAATCCGAAGCCATGGGTTTTCCTTTCTGGATCCGGCGAGCCCATGCTCGAAGGCCCGTGGCGATAGTATTAATCACAATGAAGGAGATCGCTACGGCAACGACTTGGTAGGATTTGTCCTCCTCCAGGTAGCCCGGGGGAAACTCAGACGAGCCTGGAGCGGTCGGCATCATGAGAAGTATCAACACGAAAAGTGTGGTCGAAATGAATCTCGGAGGCTTGTATACAGGTGCTGGAATAAGTGGGCAGAACAAGAGAGTTGGGCGATGGAGAAGCAACGCTTGCCGAGGTCGTCTGATAAGTATAACAAATCATGAGTACTGACCAAGAGGGGAAATTAATAGATTTCTTGTTCTAAAAATTGTCTGCCCCGATTAGGTTAAGATTTGTTATGGCAAGCCAAGCCTAGGACCATTGATATCCTTGCTTTGCCTTTGCCTCCGTACTGCGTAAGCGGGAATATCTATCTGCCGTCCAGGACCTGTATTGTTACACAATGTACTCGGTATACGCATCGTCTTTTTATAGGGCCGCGAGGGCCTCCCCTGTTTTGACACATAACCTATTTAGTAAGGTGTAACAAAACTTAGGTCTAGGATATATATTGGAATATATTGGATTCAGCAGTTGGATTCTATAGTTGGATTCTGCAGTTGGTTTATACCTCGTGCGGCGTAAAAGTGGCCCAGTCCCGCTTTTTCTATAGGAAGGCTTTATATTAATAACTAAATAATCTACTAGATCTAATTACTATTCCCAGCCACTGGATTAGCTAAATAGGGTATGCACTGTTTAAAGCGTATTATTTAAACTCCCCGTTGTCTACAACCTATACGGAGGTACAGGCTAAAAGTTGTGTCACCAGGGATTATTGCAAGGGTGTATTTGGGTGTTACTTTTATACTTAGCGAGACTGCAGCTAATCAAGGCCTTAAGGACAGAAGTCCCCGGTTAACACAACTTTTAGTCTGTACCTCCGTAGAGACTAGAGCCATCCCTTGTACACTCTCCAGGCTACTGCACAACATCTCCACGACCATGCTGGGCACTCAGTAAGCGAGAAGAATCGTGACAACCTGCAGTCCTGCAAAGCCACAAAGTATTTTCCACTGCAGTAGAAATCCATCCGCAAAGACCTGAAGGACTCGGGCGCGCTCATTCGTGGCTAGGGTTGCAATTGTCTTGCTGGATTGCAATACAGCTGCTATATCTTCGGATGAGAGAAAGTCCGTGAGGTTTTGTTTGACATAACTATTCAAAGCTGTGGTGACCAGTCCAATACCCAAAGCACCACCCAAATAGCGGAACTGTGTGACTGCACCCATAGCAGACGGTACAAGTTCTTTACGTCCATCCAGTGTATAAGGCATGCCGTTAAAGTTAAAAGTGTAGCTAAGGCCATTCCCAAGCCCCAGAAGGAGCTGAAATGCGTATTGGGCCGCAGGAAATGTGCGTTGCAAATTGTCTGACGCTGGCGAGGTTGCAAAGCAGACAACGCCTATTAGTTGAAGAATTGCCCCTGCAAGCGCGCCAGGCACTGGTTTCACCTTCAACACACCCGCGGAAATAGATGCCGCCATGGTTCCAACGGGGATAAAGATGATATAGGGTAGCAACTGTATGCCGGATTCGAGCGGTGACAAGCCATTGACGACTTGGAGTTTCTGTGGGATCTGTACCAGAGTGGTAGTGAAAGGTATACCGATCAGCGCAGATGATAAAAATGTGGCAAGTGGTCGCCTCCTCACAAATTTCCATGTCACCAAGGGGATGATACCAGCGGATTGCAGACTAATCCGCCGCTCCCAGATAACGAAAGCGAGAAGCGAGATGCCTGAGAAAACCAAAAGACATATAGTGAAAGGCGAACCCCATGGATAGGATACCTCAACTTCTTGCAATGCCGTGACCAGCAGGACAGAAAAGCCAAGAAACAGAACGCCCCCGAGAATGTCGAGTTGTTTAAGTGATCCCGATCTAAACCGAGGACGGTCACTTTTGGCTTTGTGGTGATGCGGAAACCCTTTCGGGAGTGCTACGAGGTCCAAGATAAATGCTACTGCGGCCGGTGGGATGCTACAGGTGGTTCATGAGATTGTGTAGGACATTGGGATTAGGGACCTACTTCAACAGAAATGTCCACCGCCATGTGGTTTTTGAGGCGATTGCTCCACCTATTAATGGGCCGATGGCAAAAGCAATGACGGATACGAAAGCCATCAAAGCCGTGTATTTGGGCAGGGCTGAAGGCGAGGCTGTCTCGGAAACAATCACGACGGGTAGACTAAAGAGACCTGCGCCGGCAATGCCTTGAAATGCCCGAAAGATAATCCTTAACGATGTCAGGTCTTTTTCATTGCTATTTGAGAAATACCCACAATTGCGTCGATGTTTGAGCAGCTCCACAGGCAGCAGAAAAGATCACGAATCCTGCTGCGGCTGTCAGAAGCGATGGTTTCCGGCCTATGATATGACTGAATTGGGACCACAGGATCAAGAAACCGCTCCAAGTCAAGAAATAGGCATTGACTATCCAGGCGGCGTGCTTGAAGTCGCGGAGGTCGTCAGTGATAGCTACAAGAGCTGTGGTAACGATGGTCATCTCGAGCGCAACGAGAAACAATCCAATGTAGAGTCTTGCAGGAATCAGCTATTGTACATAGTCATATCTGGGCTTTTCCTCTTACCCGGCCATTGTAGACCAAAAGCGCCATCCTGAAAGCGCTGCATCGCTGCTCTCAAACTCGGCAGGAGTTTCGGCCGTCTGCTCGTCAACCACCGGAGCTCCGCTGCTCTTCTTTTCTAGATCTGTCGACATGGTTCAGACAAGGCGATTTCGATTTGGGACGAGAATATTATGATGATGCGAAGCTTGCCATAAAGGCTGAAAATACAATACTTACTTAGCGTAGATTCGAAGTGGCCAGTACGGAGGTAGTACGCACTGTATCTTGGCAAGGAAATGGTTGTGGCGCTCTTACGACGTGGATTCACCGGGGGATTACAGGGGATTTACAGGGGATTTACAGGGAGTCTACAGCCACCATCTCAGGGTTTGTCGGCACTTGTCCCATTTCCCCGTGACGGTACTGTAGGCGGAGCTTATTGTTACACGAGAAGAGGCGACCCACCAGATCCAAGCTACGGAGTGGAGTTGCACTGCACTGCACTGTACTGTAACCCCAAAATAAACCCCGCGCTCACGTAAGACTGCTGTACCACACCACCCATCCACAACTCGTGTACACCTACCTAGGTAGTACTGTATCTCAAGCAATCACACCCTCTCCCCCATCACACGGCA
>QGML01001049.1:0-11233 GCA_007825375.1 Lachnellula willkommii | reverse complement strand
CCCTTCCATTAGCGCCACGCTAGTTAGCCTGCATATCAGGGTCCCTCAGGACATAGCTTAGAAGACATCCCCTTCTTACCACCCCAATATGCAGTCACCCTGACACCCAGCTCCTGAAAAGTGGGGGCATGGGGGCGTTGGGCGTTTTAGTAATGGTGTCACACAGGCACAGCACGAGCACGAGCATGAACACGGTCACGGTACAGGGCTGAATGAGGACCGTGTAAAGTTTAAATTTCTCTCCATGTCACAGGGCAGTTACTGATACATACCGGTCACTTTTCTAGAGTACCATATAATGACCACAGTATGAAATAGGCTATCAATCAAGTATTGCCCAGGCTATTAGATTTCTATAGCATAAGATTTATCTCTAAAATATAGAATTTCACTGCATAGCACTACGAATCTACGCTATACCTTACAGCTAAAACCAAACTATCTGCCTCTCTTCCGCTTATAGTAGCTGACTCTTACTTGAGAAGAAATATTAAATTTCCTGTGATTTCTAGGACTTTTCTTCTCCTACATATACTTCCACTTACCTACTATCTGTCAGCTATGGTATCATGCTGTTAATCCTAGTAATTTCCAAACTAACTAACTAACCAGCAATTCAACAAACCACGTCGACCGAGATCACTTCCTAATAGTATTTATAGTTCATTGCGCGAGCCAGAGAACTAGGCTTGCTTTCGAGATCTTGGTGGTCCAGACTGGCACTATTAGTATCGAGGCCCGTTTTTTCTTTCTTCTTCTTCTTTCTTTCTTCCTAGTCAAGGACTATATTAGGATATAGAAAACGTCACTTGAATCCCACGACTTCTTAGTTAACCTACCCCGAAGTGGCGAACGAGTTTCATTTGCCACGACAAATCTTCTCCTCCACGTCTTGCCTTTCAAGCCGTAAGGTACAATAAACAGTTAACACAGCTAGTATAAGTGTTCCGCAGGAAAGGTGTTTCTGCCTACGCTTAAGACCAGCCTGCCATCTCTTCACATTCTTTAAAAGATATATATTAGGATTAGGCTTCGAGGCGTGGTACTGTAGTTGATAAGTTAGAAGTTAAACAGCAAGCACAGCATACAGTACAAGAACTGAACCTTGCAAGCGAGACTATCCATCCATCAATCCATCCATGCCAGCCACGAGCCAGCAAGCATAACCGCACCGTACCGTGCCGTGCCTTACCTTGCAGCAGCAACCACAACGCCGAACCTGCTGCCCTCCCTTCTTCCCACCGCTTACCCAATTACAACACCGCTACTACGTACTACCTTGAACACATGCCAAAAAGCGCGGAAATCTACATAAGGAGGCACAGTCCGTACTCAGACGTATACTTCCAGAACCGTTCTTTCGAATCAGGATCTTGTATACATATACTGTACAGTATAAACCCCCCCTCTCCCCCCGCCTTTGCTTCTACAGTACCCTCCTTCCAGTACACGAACTCGAGACGAGACATCCAAAGTACCACGCCCCTCTTCTCCCTCGCTCCGTTTGATCGCCCACCACGCCCGTACCGCACATTACTATACAGAGGCACAGCAGAAAGCAGCGCAATGCACTCACTACCTACACAGTACAATCATCCAAACCTGCTACCCGTACAGTCCTACCAAACACCACGAATCCGCAACAAAAAAACCCCCTCATACCTCACTTCTCCTCTTCTCATCTCTTCTCTTCTCATCCCATACATACTACATTCCCTATCAATTATCTACATCCATTAACCCTTAATCCAACTCCTTCCCCACCATCACCTACTTACATAGGTACTTACCCACTAATAACAAATCCTCAAAACCATTTCACATCCCTCCCCTATTCTCTAATTACAGTAAGCGAGTTGGGAGGGCAAAATCAACTCCACTCTTAAATTAAGAATTACCCTATAATGATATAAAGCTTCTTTCTTACTTGTTTATAGCTACCGAGTTCTTCGAACTTATTACTCGGAATGGTTTGATTGGAGATATAGGTAGGGTTCCGGGAATCGGAAGTCAGGCGTTAGGGGGTGCGAGAAGACGAGGGCTGGATTGGGGGTTAAGTGAGAAGAGAATAACTAAATTGGCGGGATTCAAGGGCTGAAGTTTCATGGTAAAATCTAGCCAGAGAAGTTATTTACATGGGATGAACTGAATTACGAGAACATTCCCAAAGGTGTTGCTTCACGGTCAAGGTAGGTGTGCATGCATGAATTCTTTCCTAGTAAAATCCTATCTTATGGTGATATGGAGCAACGAACGATGCTACAATGAATAGCTATTTGCCCTTGCTCTCCAGTATGCGCGTTGCCAATATGAAATGTCCTCAGAATGTCATGCTATTGCCGTTTTCTTGACTTTGTCCTAGATCCTTCCTCCACTCCACCCTCCGCCTAAACCCTGTATTTCTGGTCCTTCTCGAAGATGACTTCTGGGACATTACATCTTTCCTCTTCCTTGGTTTTCGGGTCCTCATTCACCAGTTTGAAGTACTGCAATAACTGCGAACAATAGTTAGTTAGCTTTGGTTATGTCATACATGACAAAGGATTCCGACGAAAAAGCCCCAGAAACAGAAACTACGGCGCTGCAAACTTGCTGGCGTAAAGAGGTAGGGCTTAGGTCTCTTACCTCTTGCCTGCACTTATTTTCTTTTCCCATGATCTGAATTAGTTGATTGTTGTAGTACTGCAAATAGTGAATCCCCTCTGACTTATTTCTGAATCTGCGAGGCACCAAGTAGACATGTTTCAAGTTTCGGAGGAATCTCAAACCACCTTGGGCCTGTTGGACCTTCTTGACTTGTTGGAGAAAACATTGACCGTAAGTGTTTGAGGCATTAGCTGGAGCTCTGCCGAAAGCACTCGCAATCGCTACGTCGACTATCTCGACTTGCTCAATTTTGGACATACGAGCTGGGTAAGTTTGGACAAGATACTTGATCCAGTGGTAGGTATCACCAGTCTGGACCAACGAGGAAGCCTTAAAGCTGAGAGAATCTCTGGCAGGGTCGAAGCAAGTAGTGCTGGCCTGCACTGATTTCCCACTCGAAGAGCTCTGTTTGGTGCGAGCAGCACGAGGGCGATGCTCGCCAAAAGGTCCGTTGTGGCACGGAAGGATGTAGTGTTCGAGAGCAAGGTGGCGGCTTTCGGTATTGACTTGGAGAAGAACTGGGTATGTGGGGTACTTGGCGGTATTTGGTGCGAAAAGACTGCCTGGCCCACATCTAGTAGTCATACCAAAGAGAACATGACGACCAGGAGGGAGAGCCAACGTCCAGATCATTCGACGAAGTTCAAGTGGCAGCTTGGGGAAAAGGGTGAACCGCGTCTCCTGTTGGACGACAGCGCCTACAGCCTTGGTTGCAGTATTCTTGTTGTCGCGGTCGGAAGCTTTGCCAGCTTTGCCAGCTTTGCCAGCTTTGGTTGAGGTATGCTTGTTGCCGCGGACGGAAGATTCAGCTTTCCCAGCTTCAGTTGTCGCCATGTCTCGATCTACCGCCACAAAGGATCAGCAATTGCAGAATGCCAGGAGAACACCGAGTCTGCAGTATCTATTACCTCGTCGTCCTAAGATCGGTGAGGCCATAGTATGATTCGCATCGTCCTGTGGAGGAGCCATGATGGTGATCGCAATCGCCGCCGGTTTCTCGTTATGGGCAAACTTCCTGCGAGATCATCAGCTCAGCATCCAAGGCACAGGCTAGTATATAACAACGATGACTTACTCGTAGTCTCCTTCTGCACAGTGTAACACTCCGTAGCCTTCTCTAGGGGTCGAGACTCGAGATCGTCGCGTCTCCGTTGTTGAGCGGAAGAAGGAATTCTGGCCGTCAAGACCGTCGCGCCTCCGTTGAATGTGGAAGGAAACCCAACGAATATAGAACTTCCTTCCTTCCTTTTATAAACAACAAGCGCAGTGCAGCGCAACGCAATGCCCACCCGATTGAATCCGAAAGTGAATCTCGATTAATGAATTAAAACCAGTCAAATTGAATTAATCCTGCCTGCTAGACAGCTCCTCCGTCTCTGCTGGTCTGATTTGACACTCCAATCAACGAGCAGTGAACGATTGAACTCTCTCACTCACCCACTTCCTCACTTACCAAACCAAAGGAAATCAAGAGTACAATGGTAAGCGGAGAGACTCAAGAGATACCTGCATACGATTTCCCCTTTCCCAAAAGAGAGGAGCGTCGAGTTGCTAAACAAGCAAAGGCTGGAAGGCGCGTCTAGAACATCTATCTCACCGTCCCGAAACGGAAGGGACGAGAATTTAGCCCGAGGTAGATGACATGACTGCTCATAACTAAAGTATGAGAACGCCCCTCTTATAATGGGAAGGGACTTATCAAAACGGAGATAAATAACAAGCATGCAAGACCTATTATCAGAAAATCACGACATCAATATCAAGTCCCAAGAATCATGCAAGGAGACAAAAATTATGTAAAAGACAGCGCCCTCATTGTATTCAATTTTATCCATCCTATCTACACTAAAAGGTAGAAACATTCTCCCCTACACACCGACTACCCAGACCCTGAGAAATAACGGCTTCCTCAAGGCCAGCTAATCAACCGTGGGTACGAGATCCACAAGCCGAGAAAGCGATTTTACCCAAGCTGAGCAAGTTCAGAACATAGAGGGGATTCTTTCCACATGAAATATGAGATCCACTAGCAAGCATTATGACTCCATCCAACCATCCATTTCCCCAAGATAGCTCCCTTAGACTGTATGTATGAGAGAACGATTCAGAGGAAGATCAACGCTATGTAATTCAAAGACGCAAGGAAGCAGCAGATTACAAACGGGAACCATGGATCGTCTTCATGTCAACAGCAAGCTCACGGCCATGGTCAGAGATGACCTGGACTCTGACGCTGCCACGACCGGTCTCGAAGGCTTCCGAGAGACGGGCCCAGAGGTTGGACTGGTCAATGACGGGAAGGGATTGCTTGACATCGCCGGTCTCGGTCATTGCGACAACTGGGGGCGTATGTTAGTACAATGTAATGACGGAAAGGATAGGGAGAACATACCAGTGCCATCTTGCAAGTCAAGAACACGGTATTGCTTAAAAACAGGACCAAGCATAGTCTGGACAACGACATTTGGGCTTGGGTTCGCGATGAACGAGGACTCCTCATGCAGTTGCTTGGTGAAGAGGTCAACACCCAAGTAGCGGTGCTGGCCGGTAGCAGAAGAGGTAGTGATGCGGATGACCTGGCAAGGACGGCCTTGAAGGATCAAGAGGTCACCGAGGCGGATGTGGTGGCAGGGGATGGTGACGGTGTTGGGCATGCGGGATTGTTCGGTGCCAGCGGAGCGGACAGGAGCAGGGGCCGAGGAGCCTACACTGATGTCAACTTCCTCCCGGTCAATATGATCATGATGCTTCTCGTGATGATGATGATGATGATGATGGGAACGCCCCGTCAACTTGTCGGCAGCACGGTGGAGACCGTGACGGAAGGAATGGTAGTGACCTATTTGTGAAGGCGTTTAGGAAAGAATGGGGGCAGGTGAACGAGCAAAAGAAAACGTACCATCTTCATCATAGTAACCCATCTTGTTTGACTTGGATCGAGGAGGGTTGACGGTCTCTTGAGTGATGCGGATATCCTCACGGGAAGGTTGTTGGAAACGTGGTGCTGGGTCAACAGTGGATCCACCGACACGAACTTCTTCGTGGTAGGAGGAGGGTTGTTGGTGGAAGCGTGGCGCGTCAACAGTGGTGCCAGAAACACGGGTCTCCTCGCGATAGGTCGGGTGGGATCGGGGAGGGTCTACGGTCTGATTAAATCGGACCTCTTCACGATAGCTGGGCTGGAACTTGGATCGGTATTGACGTTCGGTGATGTCAATCTCAGACTCGAGGGCGTGACGGCGGTGGTGAGGAAGCTCGATGGAGATGTCTCCGTCGTAGTGTCTGCGTTGGTATGGAAGTTCGACGTCGACGTGGGTGTGGGTGTGTTTAGATTCGGGTCTGATAGAAGGGAAGAAGAAAATGTTAGCAGGGTGTACGGAAGTAAGCGGTGGAGGTTACTGTGTCAACAAACTAGGAGAACAAAATCGAATACGCGCCCAGTGGGGCCTGGTCAAGGCTCAAGCATGGGAAAAAGTAATTTGCGCATGAGACAGAAAGACAGAAAATGATGGAAGAATTGGCAGGATTGGCAGAAATAGGGGTGAAGTGCAAAATTTGTGCGCGTGTACTAACCTTCTCTCTTCACGGACGTAGATATCTTCTCGGCGGCTCGGACGGTGCTGGCGATCCTCTTCACGAGTGATATGGACCTCTTCCTGTCGGAACTCGCTGGTATGCGAATGAGGAGGGAGGTTGGCGGAGGCAGAAGAGTGTGCACCTTCCCGTCCGACGCGCTCTTGATGTCCGTGGGGAAGATTGATCTCAGCCTCGACGTGTGTCTCCTCGACGGTCTGTTGTTCTACGGCGCCGTTTCGATACGACGACGGGAAAACACTGAAGGGGATAGGAACGCGGGCGTCAAAATCCAGTGTGCCGACCTTTAGGAGCGAGAGAACGTCTTCTCAAAGGCCGTTCTCTTGCTTCTCTGGTTCGAAAGAAGGGGAGGGAAGAGAGCGTGTCTGACGACGCTTCTTGACTCGAGTCTTTCAAATGGCAATGGCAATGGATGGATTGATTGATTGATTGATTGTTTCAGATAAGACAGGGCTGACTGGAATGTATGGGGTTGGAATGGAGGGGATGATTGAGATGTTGAAGAATTTGTATGGTGTTGTTGGGTGTTGTGATGTGGAGGAACGGGAAGAGGAGAGATGGAGAAGATTGGGTGGTCGGTCTAGACAAGGTTCTTAAATATTCGCTTGTCTTGTTATGTTGTTTGTTTATGCCGGGGGAGCTGGCGGGTGGATCACCACTAGGCCGCATTAAGCCCAATTAAGGGGGGTTGTTGAGCTGCAACTGCGGGAAGAAAATGTTTCTTGCTTATGCGTGTATTTCTCTGTCATGATTGGTCCAATTGCTACTTTGCCGAGTACGCTCCGTATCCTCTTTGCAGCACCGCAGCAGAGGTCTCTCTCTTCAGCTGCGACAGTCACCACACACCACACCAAAATATGGGGGATGCCCCACGCGTAATCCTGTCGTGGAATTCAATGATTGGAGAATAATTCGTACCCGTTTTTCACATGCACAGGAACTTCACACAAACTGTTCCGCCCCGCCATCAATTACAAGTGCCACGATGTGAGGTCTCGAACTTCATTACTCCAGTCTTGATCTTCCCTCATCAATATCAGCCTCAGTCTGTTCAGAAATCATTTCCGTTTCAAGAAACCTTCAATAAGGGGAATTGCCCCGAGGCTCAAATTGCTTTGAAACCCGCAAATCTCCATAGCAACCAGGATCCTGGAGGTCCATTTAGCGCCGAATACGAGCAGCAGCGATCCGCGTAATCACGAGCTCGGCATCGGTCCTCATCGAGATTGAAGCCTCATTCAAGTCATTCAAGTTGGGCGGACGGGAAGAAACCAGGCAACGTCTTTTTCTCGAAATGTGTTAACTGAATTTCAATCAAGCTTGCTATCGGTTCTGCTATATAAATATTGCTCTGGTGTAAATATCGAACCCCCTCCGAATTTGAGCTCTCTCACGTGACCGGTTCACGTGCTGGTATGATCTGAACAAGTAGATACAGTTCAAAGACTCCCTTCTGCCAGCAACTGTAGAGTAGCAAAAGCCAAGCCACATATATTATATACGTTGTTAAAACTATGATACAGAGCAAGTGAGTAAAAGCAAGACCTAGCATTAGGTATTTAGCAACAACTCCAACTCCCCGAAACCCAACATAAATTTCAACCCAACGAAGCAGTAGTGGCCTGATTTACTTCGATTTCAAAGGGAACCCACCTCAGCGCTCCACAGCCTGTACTTCGTCGTCATCAGAGTCATCGGTGAGGTCAATCATGATTTTGGCTCCAGACTTCCTGGCTCTTTTCCTGGTTCCAGCAATCTCATTTCCGTTACTGTCACGCTCGCGCTTTATCGCAACTCCAGAGTTTTGTTGGCTCTTCAGTCGCTTCATGTAGCTTTCGGCTTCTCTTTGCTGCTCTGGATCGAGAGCGTGCATGAAGGAAGGTTCTGGAGAAAGACTTTCAGGCTCAGGGGTGCGTTCGAGAATGAGAAGTTGTTTAAGTGCCTCTGTTAGAAAATATTAGCGAGATGGATAGGGGAGAGGGTATAATAGAATCATCCAAGGGATACCTGAGCACTAGTCCCTATGTTCTACATTCATATGTCTCAGAAGGGATGGGATAATCAAGTAAGAAAAAACTTATACCTTTCGACCTATAGCGGAAACGAAATATCGCGAGCGGAAATTCCTTGCCGTCCAGGTAGTCGGCACTGTGCTTCCAGGACTTGATCTTAATGGTTGTTTCCTTCCCGCACCTTTATATCATGTCAGTCAGGTAGTGCCACATTGTCTCACGTTGCCACAATGATCCATCTACTTACGATACGCTGTGGGATTTTGCCTCACCCTTGAGAGCTTTCTCGTGGACTGGTGTGCTAACACGAGCACCGACATTGTTCTGATGACCTGTTCTGGCCTGCTTAACAGCCTTGGACTTGCGATAAACCTTTACTATTATCTCGCCAATGCCTCGTACACGTTCCGAATCTTCTGTCAGCTGGGCCAACTTGGAATCATCCGAGGCTGCCAGTTGTGTGAGACATGAACGCAGAAGTCAGGAGAAGGAGCAATAGACCTACTGGTTTCGAGCTTCGAGAATTTGAAAGGTTTTATGGTTTTGATTAGCTGAACTACGTCGGTAGAACTGAATCCTCTCACAGCATGCCGGAAGCCTACGTGGGCCCTGTATTCCGAGCGCTGAAGAAGAACGCCTTGTCGGATACCATCAATATGGGCTTGAAGATCAATGCATTCGCAGTCCAACTCGTATGGCTTCTGGACCAAAAAGTTAACCGTGAATTCCTGGTCGGTTTGTGACTCGATGTATTTCGAGACAGTTTTCGCTCTGCGGTGCTCGGGAATGTCTTCTTGTGGTCTGTACTCTTCATCATCGTCGTATTCCACCAAAGGCTCCCCATTGACTCTAATCTCCGCCTCAATTCCCGGAAGGCCATCCATTACAGCCATTGTCCTTGCAAGCGAATCTACACGCGAGGCTAGGACAATGTGGAGGGCGAGAGAGATCGTTTCGAGGTCGTTTGGCACTGAAGTTCCGGAGGACTCGACCTGCGTAGATAAATCTGTTAGCATAGGTAGGTAAAGTCTATCAAAGACGCGGGAATAAACTGAATCGCGTCGAGGATAATGTCTCACAGGAGCTCTTGTAGCCTTGCGTGTCGCACCTTAATGGTAGAATGGCAGTCTATTCAACACGAGCGGTATTTCGTGGCAGATGACGGTTCCTTATTCTTCAGACGAGAGCAAATGGTGACGCCTGAAATGAAAAGCGTTTGTGGTTAAGCAAGGTTTGGGAGAGTTGTGATGTTGATGCCGGCAAGGCTGAGGTCGCACCAAGCTAGCCTAGATCAAGTTCGCGTACAGTGAAACGCGTCCGCGTCTGCCCACCAGACCTTTGGGTATTGCTTAGTCAGCAGCCACCTAAAATTCTACATCATTGCAGTCATATATTCCAACAGATGCCGATGGGCTCTCTGGAACTAAACCAGGTAAGTGGAAGCACTTTGAATTGCACGTTCAGAGAGGACTCGCCCTTGAAGTTGTTCCTGACCCTCAAATGCCCTTGAACGTCTCATCTCGAGTAGGTATTCTTTCAGAACGCCAGCCCTGGGTTGACTGATAGTCTGGGAGATGGTGGAGGTGGCTGAGAACCTCATCCAGTACCTACGGTCCTACGGATGTTCGAAAGTGGCATTACTCTATCATTTGCTTTGGATCACGAACGGAAAAGCGCTGATATCAGACGGGACGGTCATATGGGACAGGATATATGTTACGAGGCGCTTGCTTGCTTGCTATTTACAAGTTTGTGATTCCTTTTCCTTTCTATATTCAAGCCAAACCCCTTTCCCGACTTCATATACAGAAAGTGTAAATCAAACAATTACCAACCAGACTCCGCTCTTCCCAACGCCAACTCCACAAACCTCACATCACCAACCTCACTCTGCGCCTGGGTATACAATAGCAGACCAACTCCTCACCCACCACCCCACACTCACTACACACTCAGAACTCAGACATAAGTCTGTCTCCCCCCTCTCACAGCACTCCCATGCATCTCCTCGCCCAACCCCGCACTAACAGCCTTCCACTCGCCCTTCTCCTCAACCCTACCGACACACCTCGTCGCGATGCCGAACCCAAGCAGCACAATAACGACAAGCAGCTCCATGACAACGCCCAGCACGACGCGGTACACGAGCGGCCCGGTCTGCGAGTTGATGCTGGTGTCGAAGACGGCGATGGTGCTGTAGAGGATCCGGATGCCGAGGAAGGGGAGGGCGATGATTGTGCCGAAGAGAAGCTGTTTTGCGTTAGTTTATTTCTTTCGTTCTTTCCTTTGTTCTTTCTCGATATCCAACATATACATGTGGAGAGAAAAGTAAAGTTTGCAATCTAGGATATGAAAAGTACGGAGTGAAAAAACATACCTTTTGAGCAAGCCCATTCGAATGATCCTGCTTCAGCGACAGGAACGCAAAGACCGATATCAAGATCCAGATTCCGAGGAATACGATATAGCCTACTTTCTCCAGGGCGATGTCTTTCCCCTTGCTCGTGGCGCCTACGACGACAAGGGCTAGGGCTGTGGTTACGGCGAGGTGGAGCGCGGTTTGGACGGGCCATTTCATCCACATTGGTTTCTTTTCGGTTTTTGTGTATGAGTTTCTGAGAACAGAAAATCCAGTTAGCAATGTAATATCTCACTTTCGTTTATTTGTTTATTTCCTTCTTTGTGTAAAACAAGAGCTTCTGTATTATATTGAAGAGCAAAGGAAAGGAAACGGGAGAAACATACACTTCATGCAATAACCCCACAAAGCACAACACAAGAGGAGAAAGACCAACACCGGCTATGATCTGCGCTGAAGTGCTCTTTGGGTTCGAAATGCTCATGCCGGAGCCGATGAGGCGGAGCGAGCAGAAGGCAATGAGGAAGATCCAGGCGAGGAGACCGCGTTTGCCGTGTTTGATGGTGGTGTAGAGGGCTGGGGCGAGGAGGATGATGTAGATGACTAGTTGAGCGATGGAGAG
>QGML01001048.1:0-11243 GCA_007825375.1 Lachnellula willkommii | reverse complement strand
CTCGGGCTCAAACACATCAAAGTCATCCTCTACCCCAACATCCCAGCGCACAACCAGCAAGTCTTCTTCATCTGCGGCCTCCGGAGCCGGGGCAGGAGGCGCGACTGGGACTGGGACGGGGACGCAAACATCGAGACCAACGAGCAGTTCTAGCAGCGTGGCAGCTTGCGGACCAGTTCCAGCGAGCAGCACGAGCGCGGACTCAGGGGTGACTGGGGATCCGGGTTCTTCTTCTTCTTCTTCCACGAAGACGAAGACTACTGGTTCTGTGAGTAGCAGGACGAGCAGTAGCAGCAGCAGCGATCCTGCTGCTGCGTCGAGCACTGGTGATTCTGGGTCTGGGTCTGGATCTGGAGGAGGGGACCCGACGGCATCGGATCCTGGGTATAACTTCCCGACTAGCACTGGCAGAGGTGGAGGAGCGACGGGACCGCAGTCGAGTGACCCTGCTAGCGGTACTGGGAATAATGGAGGGGTGGCAACGACGACGTCGTCAAAGACTAGTCGCCCAACAACTTCAAGGGATCCGTCGAGCACCCCTGGGTCTGGAGGCTATGGCGGGTATGGCGGGTATGGAAGGCAATAATGGGAAGTGATCAAAGGGTTGTTTCGCTGGAGGGAAGGAACAGGCCGGAGACTTTCATGGCACGCTCATTTAGTTCTCTTTTGTGTATTCTTGACTTTATTATTTCGGTCGTTAATATTTTGACAAATTGAAAACTTTCGTTTCGTTGCAGTCTAGTTGTTATAAGTTATAACTATCCACTGAATAAGAGTAAATGCAAGCAAAAGGCCCCGAGAAAAAAAGAAAGTGAGCAAGCAATATGGTACATCTAGTTTAATTCGCAACCTTTTTTTATCCTCTTCACTGAATATACAGGTGCAAACGTAAATTCGTAAATCGCGATAGTAGAAATAAAGAGCTTATCTCAACACTTGTCAGTTCGTGGGGTACCAGGAATGCCTCATCTCATCAGGAGACGACACGTCTTCCAGGGTGCGGGAGATCGACCAACTCCTTCTCACTGGCCTGTGTAGCAGCGTCAATGCTTCTGACCTCGACTTCATCATCCTTGCTCCCCGTACGCCACAATATATGGTGTCCGAAACGGATGAACCAGGGAGGGTGACCCCCGTCGGGCTTGTACGTCCAGTACTCAGCGGCATCGGCATCAGGGGGCTGGATCATACCCCGGGAAAGTTTCTTCGTGATGTAGATCATTCCGTTGAGCATGGCATAGCAGAACAGGCCCGCAATGAGACCGTACGAAACAGAGTAGGTGAAAGGCATCGTAACAATAGTCACGAAGGCCGGCAATGCGTCGCCAATGAACGACCAGTTCACGGCGGTCACCTGCCGCATCATCATGCACCCGACGAGGACGAGCGTGCAGCCTGTGGCCCAGGGCGGGATGGAAGCAAAGATCGGAGCAAAGAAGATGGAGATGAGGAAACACACACCCGTCGTCATGGCTGTGAGACCGGTGCGACCTCCCTCGGTGATACCAGCACCGGATTCGATGAATGCCGTTACAGGCGAACAACCGAAAAGCGAGCCAATAGAGATGGCGAGTGAGTCGCAACAGTAGGCGAGGGTGGAACGGGGGAAGTCACCGGAGTCTGGGTCCACGACACCGGAGAAGCGGGCCATGGAGTACAAAGTTGCAGTAGCGTCGATGATGTCGACATATAGGAAAGTGAAGAGAGCTAAGGCAAAGTGACCTCCTGCAGCTGCAACATTCCAGTCCTGTGCGTTGAGAGTGCTCTGGATGGGATGAAAGTAGACCACCTTTTTGAAGAAGTCGTACATTTCTTCACCTTCAGGGGTGTAAGGAAAGTAAGTGAAGGAGGTAGCACGACTGAAAGGTGTCAGAATATGATGATAGTCCATGAAGATAGCTACTCACGGCCAGGATAGTATAGACACGAGGGATATGCCAATAATAATGGCAGATTTGACACGGTATGCCATGAGATATGCTGTCAGGACCCCACTACACATGATTCCAATCCACATCTGTTGACTCATTAATATGAACCTTCGTTTTTGGGGTGTTGTGTACATACCTGGGGATTGGTCATTCGATGGCTAGTGCATTGTCCAGAAGCTGGATTAATATACTGTGCTGGACATCCTGCCAAGTCGGTAGGTGTATCGGGCGACCCCGAGATCAAGCCAATGCCAGAAGATGACATGCCAGTTTCTGTAAGGAACAATCCGATTCCCACGCCACTAGCGACCTTGATGGAAGCTGGTATAATTCGAACGAGCCATTGCCGTAAACCAATCAGCGAGAGAAAGAGAAAGATAAAGCCCTCGATGAAGATAGCGGTAAGAGCGAGTCGATAAGAAACTGGACCAGTTCCGTGGTAGCCGACAACTTGGTAGGTGAAATAGGCATTGAGTCCCATTCCGGGCCTGCGTAAGTTAGAAAGCTTCCAAACCACAAGGAGGTAGCTTACGCTAGAGCCACCGGTAGGTTGGTGAGAAAGCCAAATATGAGAGATCCAAGGCCTGCTATGGTAGCTGTGGCTGTGACGAAATCTCTTTTTACGACTGGGAATATCAGCATTACAGCCAGGTAAAGGAAAATATATACGCACCAACCAGACAATTGTTGTACTCGACGTCGTGACTGCATGTAAGATCCACGGGATCCGAGCAAATGCAAGTGCCTCCGCTTTGACTTAAGACTGAGGACTGAATGACGGTCAGTATGTAGGTGACAGGACCAGATCCAGAGCTTACATTGACAGCAATGATATAGGCCATTGTGAAGAACGTTGTCAGCCCGGCTCTGATTTCTGTTACGAATCTAGAGCCATGACGTTGCTTTTCCTACAAACTGTAAGTATCCACGGCGCCCAGAAAACATGGTATAACGTACGTGACCTGATCCTCCAAGCCTAAATACACGACCAAAAGTCGACGTAGAGATTCTTGTATCGAGAGTGTCGACATGTTTTTGGATCGAAAACATCGTAAAGAATGTACGTTTGCTTATTCGCACATGCAGAAAACGTGGGAAAGCAACCTGAGTTATACAGATGGAAATCTTTAGAGCAATTTTGACAGCGGACAATTATCTTTTTGAGAAAACGCGGATTCAAGGATGGCAAACAAGCCAACGTGAATGACTTTTGGTTCTACTTAGTTCGAGAGGCTGGATGTATCTGCAGCTTCCTGGCTTGGGCTGGCAACCTAGACGAGCACTAACAGCAGATTTCAAGACAACGGTAGATGCCAGTGTCACCTGCGGGGCCGAAAAGGCTGCGAAGATCCGTGTAGGACTACAAAAAACAATGCAGAGGCATCTTGATCGGACGAAACTATAGTATGCAGAGTGATATCGGCTGTGACAGAAATATGACCTGTAGAAATTTACAGGAGCATGCAGGAACTGATTCAGAAGGCGAACAGAGGCGCTGAGAAAGAATCGCCCCCTGGGACTTGGAGAAGTCGGCAAAACAATGCCAGAGGAATATCACGAACACTTGTTCAGTACCAAAACATGCTACATGCTATGTCGAACTACGGGTAACCGTCTGACAGGAACGCCCTGGGGATATCGGGCAGCTACAGTAGTAATTTTCCAATATGAACCGTGCCTTCTACCGTACAATTCCACTAGTGGCAGCGGGTGTAACAACTTGTGCCACTCTGTAACTTGGGCTTTTCATTTTTATCAGATTCTGGCACACAAAGCTAAGATGGGTATGTATGTATGTGCCCAAATGCGCGATGCAGGAGGCCCTCCAGGCTCCACCGCAGACCAGGTAGGTCTGAGTGCAGCTGAACTCGAGGACATGCACTTGCGGCCTCCATAATAATACACGTCGGAAGCCGCAGATTGATGAATTGATGAAGCTTCAGGCCCGAAGCTGTGGACTGGCAGCAGAAATGAAGGGAGGAAGGAGAGAAGGGTTTTCGCGATGCAGCAGGTATCCGCAGGGATTCTGGGGACACCCACCAGGGGATGTTTATTACTGATCATGTCGCTAAAGTCACGGGCGCTCGGCAGCTACTCGTACTCGTAGAACTAGAGTGGCCGTGGCCTAAGCGGCGCCTAGAAACTACCGGTACATCGAACCGCCTCAAGACTAATTCTTCTCCTCCCTCCTCTTCTCGCCCCTTGCTTCTACTTTATCACGTTTCAACGGTCCAAGTTGCATGTTTCCAGACTGTGTATGCGTCGATCATTTCTCATATGGTGTCGTGTGTTGCAACTATCGAACGCCACCATCACGCTTGGCTCATGAGCAGTGAGCACTGGCATGGTGGAGCGGGTGTTCAACGGAAGCCCGCAGCTGCAATATGGACTCGGGATTCACGATCCCCCATTGCATTGATTACACCAAACCACCAAGGCGTTGTCGGGGAGGGGAGGGGGAGATCCTCATTTGGTTTGCTATGCCTTGCTGCCATGTGGCAGGAGAGAGGAGAGTCTCCTCTTACGTATAGGGGAATCTGCAAACTCGTGGGATCAAGGGCTGGGTTCCACGTAATTTCTATCACACTCTTCTTTTTCTTGATCGGTTTTGCTTTTTCATCTATCACCTGTCCCATCTCTTTGATTATTTGTTCGTTTATCTTCAATTCTTTTCCCACGTCATTTTCTCGGTTCCCATATTGCTCCTTTCACCCTGACCATGTTCGATATATCGTGGACTGACCCGACAAGAGAGACCGTTGGGCAACGAAAAAACCGCAAAGAACAACAAGCCAATGGCTTATCCCGAGGAACATCTATCAGGAGCTCCCGATCTTCAGAGTCCGCTCAAAGTCAAGCAAAGCCAGCACTCTTTTCACTTTTCGGTGGTAGCAAGAAGGGAGGCCTTAGAAGGAGTGGTTCGCACTCAAAAGTGTCGGCGTTGAGAACGGAACCAAATACCAAGGCTTCGAGACGTATTTCGAGTTATACAGTTGGCTCAGAAACATCGAGAAGCGAACCGCCCGGACCAGTAACCGCCACGCGAATTCCAGTCAATGGCTTCTTCGCAGGTCCTCCGTACAATGCGGACGGACCCCAGTCGGTTACGTCCGAGGGTATGTTGACAATCTACACCTGCAATTAGTCGACTAATGGGTTCTTTAGCGGCAGAATCTGTATTTTCCGGGTGGACTGGGCGCTCAGCCGCTACAGAGTCATCATGGGGCTCTACCGCAGAGTCTCCTCCTGGTAAAGGTCCGATCATTCAACCGTTGAGTCCGAAATCATTCGTGACTCAGAGCACAGAAGTTACAGTGTCCCCACGAGACAGCCTCAGATCAGCAGAACAAGTGGCGACTGTTGTTCACATATCAGCCGCTGGTACAATTCCAATTGAAGTGAACGATTCTCCGACGGAAATGTAGATCCATCTCATCCTACCCCAAGAGTTGTTTGGCTGACTGTCTCTGTCTAGCTCACATGGATCTTCAATATTTGACTTTCCTATTCCCCATTTCAGTTTGCCGGAATCGCATCCACCGCCGATAGTCACAGCACATAATGTTGACCTCAAGAAAACTGGTAGGCCTATTGTACTTCGAGGAAGGCAGGGGGGTTCCTGGAAGGCTCCAGAAGTTTGGAAATGCCCCTCGGAGGAAAAGGAAAGCGAAAATCCAGCAGTAATGGTGGTGAACTCGCCTAAGCCTGTGGACATTACGCGACAGGTATCGCCCATCCTGGAAGTCACTCACTTGCAACGAAGTATTCGGAGAATGGAAGCCGCAAGTCACAGGATAATTCTTGAACGACTTAAAGAAGAGTGGTTGGAGATTGCTGATGCATCTGTGTATCGTGAACTAGAACTTGAGAAGCAGCTCTGGATGCTCTCGGCGTTGAGAAGTCTCAGGAAGTCAGGTGAGACGCCGACGGAAGAAAATAATAGGCCGTCTGCAACGGCGAAAGCGCTGTCGCTATATGAAAACCATGGTAAGCCTTCTAGTGACCCCCAATAGTATGCTTGTTAACAGAATATAGCATCAGCATCTTTCCTCTCAGCTCTTGCACCGTTTACTGACATACACCATCTCTCAACGGCTCCGCTATCTCCGAAATCTTACCCCAATATTCAGCCCATGCCGGTTTCAAGGCCAAATTCAACTCTTCCCTTCGCTTCCAATCTATTCAATTCAATGCATGCTTTTTCGCTCCCCGCCATTCTCCCAGCATCCTCTCTACCAGGAGTTCTCAAAGAATGCCACCGCACGCTCATATCAGCGACATGCCCACCATCTCCAACAATCCCAGGAACTACACCCCCAGAGCCGGGTAAAGCAGGAACACTCCATCTCACCATCCTCGACCCCTCGCCCATCCCCTCAACACTTGGCCCTATACTCCGCGCCTGGCTAGATATCCACCTGATCCTCAACCTGGAGAAGAAATTCCGGTGCATCAACCCTTCGCGCCTGTTCCCCATCTGGCTGGAGGATGCGGGGCTCCGCGCTGAAGGCAGTACGCGTCTTACAGTCTGCTTCCTTGCTTCCGTCAACGCGAAGGAAGCCGAGGACTTGCTTGCCGATCAAGAGTCTACCTCCAGCGACGCCGTCGATAAAGGTGCAATTGTGAAGCAAGAGCTGAAAAGTGTAGTGGGTCGTATGCTCTGGAAAGAGATATGGGGCGCGTACGTGCAAGCTGATCGTTGGTGGTGGGAGGATACGAGTATCATAGAGGAGTGTGAGAAGATGGGGACGTGTTGGGAGTATGCTGTCATTGAAGCTGTCAAGGAGGGGTGATATTTCGTTTTTCGTTTTTCTTTCGTATATCTATTCTTTACAGGCAGTCGTTTCTGGGAATTGAAAATGGCATAGGGATCAGGTTATATGAAGGGCGCGTGTATTATTTAATGCTGTTATTTCGGTCGATCAAAGCCGTTTCGCTGGTCATTAGTGAGTTGAATACGGAGTATGTATACAATACATTCATGTTTAGCTTGGCAGGGTTCAATGGGTTTTCGGGAGTGCTTTTCCTATGTACGATATGATATCCAAGTGTCTTTCGACAATAATTTTGTCGGAAAGCGATTCTTCTTTAGTATAATATCGAGTCTGAATCTGTGGGATAGTGGCTTGTAGCAGCAGTCCTGACCAGCCAGATTTATTATGTATACACTGGAACATATGAAGAGAGCAAGTCACAAAATCTATTTCAAGACACTGTGTACAGGAAAAGGATTTAGGATTTTTATAACCTGTTTAGGTGATGAAGCAGTATTAAGCAGCTGATGATATTGAGACCGAACCCATCATCGACCTAATCTGTCATCTCTTATTCCAGTAATAGCCTACCATGTATATACATGTTGTATGCACACACGCAAACCACTCTCATTCCCCTTCCAACTCAAATCACTATGCTGCGCACCCCCATTAACAATAACTATGTGCAGGGTTGAATGTACGGTACGAACTCAAGTTATAATATAGTTAAGTTATTAAATAATTAAGAGACGTTTGGATACCTAAGGTTGAATACTAGAAAAGTTGGCATTTCAAACTCACTCCATGACCATTAGACGACACTTTAGAACTCCAGAAGCCACAAGTCCTGCCAATTCATACTACCTCTGACTTGAACCCTGTCCAAAAACCCCATCAAAGTTTTAGAATTAGTGCAGCATGCAAAGTTCCCTGTTCCTCCCCCATCCTTCCCAATCTAGCCTAGTTAGTGCGCCTCCCACACACCTGCTGTACAAAGCGCGCGTATTCACGACTTCACTTCTAACCTCTCTAATATCTGACAAAGACAACTGCAACGAACGGCGAGGTCTCCCAATGGCTTTGGCGGAGTTACGCCGCCTGGTATGACTGTACGCTCTACGCCTCCAAACTTTGTTCAGCACGCACCCGCCTCACTTCTCAGCACCGCTATTTCCAATTTTCCCAACATACCTACCTGAGTACGACGCATTCGCACTTTGCCTTTGGAAACCCTATCTCTCGGATGGATGGATTCTCTACGAGCACTTCGGCCGCGAGTCGCGGAAGGTGAGGTGGCTTGGAGGCTTGGAAGTATAGAATGAGTCGATTACCCAAGCCCTTGTATGGCCCAGAACGTCGGCCCAGAGCGTACGCTCAATTCGTTTCTTTCGAGACAAATTGTGTCTACCGGTATTTCGATTTGGAAGACTTTATTTGACGTTGCACGTCTAGAAACAGCTGTTCTAGACGATGGAGTTCGAATTGACAACGAATACCTTGGACTCGGACCTGGGAAAGATGCCCGTCTATTGTTATACTTTTTTCCAGGTCCTCTTACTCGTGTAGGAGTTCTTTCGTCTCCCAATCATGCAAGCGAATTGTGTTGGCACGGCCGTCAGGAGTGGAGATGAACCGGATATTGAGTGTTGTCAAGTTTCGAAAATTCTGGATCTTGCATACAGCGAAAAGCTTCTCTTTGAAGAGGTACATGGGATAGACTTTCCGTTATTCTATCATGGTACAGTACTTGTGATCTTTTGACGAAAGCCCGACACCAGATTTACACCCGCGCCCGATTCATTCCGCTCATCGACAAACACACGTTCAGCCAGCAAGAAACCGAACACGTTTGGCAGCACAAGAGCCTCAGTCAGCGCTGATAGCCGTGATGTGTCACTGCATAAGTCGGAGCCTGGGATATGAGAACTCAAGGAAGTCGAGTGTTGGTTTATTCCTACGAGGAACTCTAAAAATCCAGCTGGCGGATGAACTTGGCTGATTTTCACCGATTTTCCCGAGACAGTCATTGATTCGAGACAACTCCCAGTGGATGATAAGGTTCACAATATGTTTGTATTGACCCGATTATCTATGCGGTGTCACCACCGAATTGGCGGACCGCATTAATAGTAAGGAGTAAGAGCTCTCACCGATGAAAATTTGCGTAGCGAAATGAGCATCTCCAGGGCTATCATATTATATTTTATATGTTGTCAGGCTTCATTTCCTCATTATCCCAAAATAGCGGCGGCGATCCGGTATCGCTTTGACTTGTATTACTGTATTGTTGCCTGTTTTGTTTCACGACTGCGCCACCGTAGCCTCAGCGGTCACCACACCGCCAGTGCTGTACACCGCTTATTTGCAGAATTTTCTCTCCAATGCCCCTGTGCACTTCTCATTTCTACCCTATTCAAGCCATCCATCATGCTGTCAGTTTCTTCAACAGCTGCACGTCAAGTCTTCATTCTTCATGTTCCAGGATCTTCCCCTCGAGCTTCGCCTGCTGGTCTGGACACTGGCGTTACCAGCGCCGCGTCACATTGTTCCCCTCTCACCACCCGAGAGAACAGCAGCCAGGACGAAAGGAACTGAAACATATCAGAATGAGAATCAAAACCCCGTAATCCTACAAGTCAACCACGAGTCCCGCTCCGTCGCCCTCCAGCGCTACCAAACATGGCGGTGCATGTCCCCCAAACTCAGACACCAGTACATTGATTTCAAGTCCGACATCATCGTCTTCGACCATCATGACTTTATACCGAGCTCACGCGGAAACTCACCCGCCACGGCGCTGCAAAAGCTCTCGGGCGCGGATTTCCGCGCCATCCAGCAGCTGGAGCTGCGATTGCACCAGAGCACCAACATCGCCTGGGACGATCGCGACGTCACGGTCCCGCTCTCGACCTGGATCTCGCAATGGCTCTCCGGGCCTCTGTGCGGGCTCAAGCACCTGCACGTCCTGGTTGTGGTTGGTCATGTGAACCACAAGCCGCGGAAATGCTACCTGGATACCAAGTTGAAAGGCTTCGTGGGCACGGTGCAAGCGCGGGGTGAAGCGGCGATGAGCAGAGTTGCGGCTTCCAAGGCTGCGGAGGGTGTTGTTTGGACGGCTCCGTCGTTGAGCGTGAGGGGAGTGGTGGAGCTGGAGAACCCGGGACGGTGGAATAGGATTTGCTTGTTCTGACGGAGGGCGGGTTCCTCTGTGTTGTTGGTCTGGACCGACATTTTGTCTCACTCAACTATACAGAATGAGAATGATTCGCCTTGTTCTGAAAGAAAATTGCTCGTGCAAGTCTTTGGTGTTCGTTGACTGGTGCTCGTGCAGTATGACTTGAAACCCCTGTCCTGATTTCTGGCCCAAATATGCAGCAGCCTGACTCTGAACCACACCCTCAATTCGACATCTCTTGTCCCTTTCCTCCGGTTCCTATTAATTCCCCTCTCGCTCACTCCACTAACCACAACCCAAAGGAACCAATAAACAAACAAAAGCACCGCATCACCCAACCTACCTCCCCACCTAAAATACCCCACTTCATACATTCCCCAAACCACACTCACCCCACAGCCCAGCACTCTACGAAACTCCCTATATCCACCCACGCACGCCAAAAACCTTGAACCTTGAATGTATTATCATTATCATTCATAAGCAAGAAAGATGAGTCAAATCAAATCAAATCAAATCAGATCTGACGTATCAAAACAGAAAGATTTAAATTCGGTATACGATAGCTACTCCGTAAGCGGTCGATCCATCTCTCTCATTCCCAGAACAAAACTAACAAAACTAAAGAAGAGAACACACACACACACACACAAATGAATTCAATACATCAGATAGGCTATCAGTTCCAGGACTCACATCCTAGGTTCCTTTTATATCTTGTAATGTTTTACGTTACACCCTGCAGGCTTTTTCGTAAAAATCTGCCAAGCTAAGTATAAGTTTATTACCTCTTTTCATTTGCTAGAATGCTAGGTAGGTATTTAGAGAGAGGGGGGGTGAGAATGAGATTTAGAAGAGGAGGTTTAGTAAAAGGATGTGTGATTAGAGCATATGGTTTGAGAGGATTTCTCTGATTATAGAGGGGAATTCGAAGAAGGTATTATTACACGCATCACCCTATGAGCTGGTTACTAGATATAGGGGGAAGGGAACTAGAGTGAGGTTTGGTTTGTTAGTGGGTAGGTAGGGTGGCGGGGTGGAGTAAAGGAGCAAGGGAGTGGAAGAACGGGGTGAAAGAGTAAGGAAATAGGAAGAACGGAGTAAAGAGTAAGGATGCATGGAAAAGATAGCAAAGAAAAGTCCGAATAGCATCACTTGCAACTACCAAAAATGGCGAGTAAAAGCCATTGAACAATTCGCTGGTATATTAGCCAATCACGGAATTGGTGCGTAAATCGGAACACAGCGATCCTGGGCTGAAATACCACCTAATTTCATTATCTTTCCCATATTTATCTTGAATATATGCAGCCTGAGCGCAGGCATGTCTCCAAGCTATCTACGTACACACAAGAACTAAATACAGACCACAAAGCCAAG
>QGML01001047.1:0-11251 GCA_007825375.1 Lachnellula willkommii | reverse complement strand
GGTTGATTTTAGCGCGGGGAAAATTTTGACCTTTCCTTATTTCCTTGGTGCGTTCCTCTGGTACTGCGAGAACCTAGGTAGGCTCGTAGGGTACCTAGGTAGGTAGGTACCGTACCTTAATTAGCCTACCTACCTAGGTACCTTAGCCTACCTACCTAGGTACTGGTGGTATGTCTTACTGTACCCCACCGCCTCTTAACTTGAGTGTAACCTCTTAATATCCACCTTCATTTCGTAGTATGTTAGATGGATATATCATCCCTATTGGCAGCTATAAGTTCTTGCAATAGTCGCAGAACTCGTGCTGTGTGTGGTCCATTGAATGCACAAAGTAAATCATGCCCTCGGGTTGAGCCCCCGTTTGAACTTTGATATCGATATCTTAAGCCTACCTACCTACCTACCTAGGTAATTCTTGGTTCCCTTTCGCCGAATATAATTGTACAAACAAGTTTCCCAGCCCCACATGCAATAACCTAACCACAATACCGCCTCCATACAACTCAACGCCAGTCCCATGCTCAAAACCACCACCCACACAGACTCCAGATTGACCCCCTAAAAGTACAACGCATCCCCAAACTTCGGCACGACAAACTCGCACCCCAGCTGTTCCTCGCTTTCCCAATCCAGTAACTCCTGTAAAATAACATCTCCGATCGCCGGGCCGTCATCTAGCTTGTCCTTCGTATGGATCACCACGACTTTTACACCTTTCAAAAGCAGCTCTCCTTGACCGCGCATTGAAAGCTCCTGAGCTGCCGATGCCGTGCCATCACTCTGTTCGGCGATAAAGTCCCCCTGCGTAACTTCGAACTCGAAGCTCCTGCGACTGGTTCGTGTCAACGGGCTGATGGGGGAGTCTTTACTCAGGGAAGTTCTTCTGGTTGAGCGTTGACGTAGTTCGTTCCGCTCACTAACTCGTTTCCGCTTCTTCTTTTCTTTGTCTCTGCCATTGTATGCGTGGACCTGAGTAACCAACGACTTCAGCTCCTCAATCAAGTACCTCGGTGCCAAATGGCCGAAAAGGGTGTCTTCGGATCGGGAATCGTCGTACGAGCATTCTATGAATATTGCGCCAAGCTTTCCGGCCACTATTTTTGGTGCTGCCTCCTTCCATACTTGCTTGTTACGCGGTGACAAGGAAATGGAATCTGGCTCGACGTCTCCGAACATGAGAACCTCTCGGCCAGAGGCGATATCGCGGATGAAGTATGCCGAGCTATCGTACACGCAGACTCGATCAAAAGGGTCAGTTCTTAACACGTCTGCCGGTGACAAAATCCTACCGGAGTTTGACCTGGTGGATCGTTCCATTTGAGAGAACGAGGTAGGCCCTAGTCGTGGTGAGCCTTCGGGAAGTCCAGCACCGGAACCTCGATGACTATGTTTCTCAATGCAGTGGCCGTGACTGACGCTCCAAGCCTTCACGCTTAGCCCGTCGCATATCTCCATGTATCCTTTACCTTCACCATCACCCATAGCTGGAGAGCCACCATCAACTAGTCGCATGTAAGTAACTAAGCCCGCCCCATTGTTTTCATCAGATAGGTTCGGCCATATAACATTGTTGAAAATGTGTTCTTTAAAAGCATTAATAGTCGACGGCAATCCAGCAAGGCGTTTTGGGCGAGCCCCCGGCAGTGACGAAGTATTTATCACGAACCCAGAAATATGATCCAGATGCGGGTGGGTGATCAGGTAGGTATCAACTATTGTACGTATAATATACCCGGCATTGGCAGAAGCTGAAAGGTTGGGTATCTTGAGGCCTTTGAAAGGGCCCTCTGTCAATGTAAACGGCTGCTCATCTGCAGCATCGGGCGTATTGCCGGGCAAATGCTTTTCAAGGATCCTGGTGATGGCGGCTAGATGGGTTCCTGCGTCAACTGCAAGCAAGGATGCTTTGGCCCAGGTGGTAGCCGTTGAACGAACCAAGAAAGCGGTTGTATTGTCTTCTCTGGGTCCGCCGCCACAACCCTGCGAGCAACAGCGTCAGCGCCTGTCTATATATCCACATCCCGACCGTACCACTTAGTGGTTGCAAAACAGAGCATCCCCGAAGAAGAAAACAAATGGAAAAGAAATTGTTGTCTTTGCAGAACACACACGTGACCATCAGCAAGTGGCAGCAAAAGCCCATACCACATCGCGAGATCGACAAGGCCTGGGTAACAATGCTATTGCTAGGGACGGGTCGGATACCTGGGCCTTGCTCCCAAGGACAAGCAAGCAGACAAAGACGAAGCGTCCTCCCGTCCATCCCGCGCAGTACCGGTACCAGTACCAGTACCAGTAGTAAAAACAAGCAAGCACATATTCGTTCGGTATTCAGGCCACGGCATTGAATTCTTGCTTACCAGAACAATAACCTGGATCTTCGGCTCATCCACTTCCCTAGTCGAGCCCATGTCCGCGGTCTCCCTCTCTCTCTTCTCCTTTCGCTTTTTCTCCCTCACAGTACGGGCCGGTACTCTATTGCAAGCAGGATGCCGCGAATGTCCGGGGAGATAAAGACAAAGAGGGCAATTATATGTCTGAGATGAGCGTCTCGAGGCTTGAGCATAGGCAGCCTCCCGCAGCGTTGTGTAACGTAAACGTACGTACAGTACGGAGGTACAGTATATGGTAACGAGAGCCTGGCGTGGCGTGGCGTTGCGTGGCTGGGCTGACGATCTGCCTGGAGATGCGCACGTGATGTTCCTTTGTTTTTGTTTTAGATGTCGAGGTGCTTGGGAAATGGGTGGTGGCGGCTTTATGTGAAGGAAGATTGACAATACTGTAATAGTATACCCTACTTTCACCGTCTTTTGTCAAGTAACCTCACCCGCAAGGTCTATCCTAACCTTCCCTTCCTCTACTAGAAGGAAGGAAACTAGCAAGCTGTTTAAAAGCCTCCGCCTTCGAAGGAGCCGGAGGAATGTACGGACTTATGCTTATGTGTTTCACTACGATCCCCAATTATTCTCATTCCACCTTGTTTTTATTGTTATTATGCCGCTTTTGGGAGACGCTAATACTGCAAAATGCATGACTCAGTCAGTAGCCACCTCGACGCCAGTGAACTGGATCGAAGCTACAAGTCATTCCCCCCATTTATCTTCTGCGCCTCCCTCGAGATGAATTATATACATCACGCCTCGTCCATTCCATGGATGTTCTGTTTATCTTTATTTTTCTATACCGCCGATTTATTGACTAGCCAGGTTCATGTGCATTATTGCATCTTGTTTCCAATCATCATTTTCTTCGTCCGCATTGAGCACCCGTAAGCCCCCCGTTGGATGCTGACTAGGCAAGCTCCATAAGTCGCCCGGCCTCCCTTCGACTGGCGGTGGGTCCAATTCAGAGTTTCCCCCTGGTTTAGGCCCAACTCGAGGTGGCCCAGCATCCGTCGTTTCGAAGCCAGGAATCGTAAAGTCTTCGCCTAGACCAGGGAATTTGCTCTTCTCTGAATTGTAGTTATCACTCGGAAGCTCAAAGCGCTTCCGATTGTCTGTTGGTGTATCGTCGCTTTTCATTGACGCGCGGTTTTCTTCTCTTGGCGACCCCATGATCGAGTCGTCGTAATTCTGCGCTGGCATTTCGCTGATGCCTGTGGGCAGCGGAGCAAAACTATTTCGAGACTGTACTCTCTCACGCTCATATTCGCGTTCTTCCACGATTTGGGGAGCTGGCTCGACGTTACGTAGGCTGCTTGCGATCGCCGCTCCGTTTCGAAGACTTGCAGCGCCACTGCGAGGCTCCATCGTTTCCGTGACGTCTGAAAGGGCAGCATCGGCATCTCTGATTCCAAACTGTGCCATGGTGCGCATCTTGCGAGTAACCCAGCTGGCCAAGATTTTTCCTCGCTGCTTTTCGCCAAGCCTCGATCGCGGGAAATCGCCCTTATTGACAAATGCAACAATGTCGACTATGATTTGATGCTCGTTAAGAATCGCGTTCACAATAACAGGAACGATGGAGGCCAAGTAAGCTTTCCTCCCAACCTCGACTAGGACAACA
The DNA here is from genome assembly GCA_007825375.1 of Lachnellula willkommii. Taxonomy (NCBI): domain Eukaryota; kingdom Fungi; phylum Ascomycota; class Leotiomycetes; order Helotiales; family Lachnaceae; genus Lachnellula; species Lachnellula willkommii. The sequence goes on along the minus strand of QGML01001047.1, from coordinate 7,246 downwards.
ATAAGCCCACCTGCTTGGAACACAGCACTGTGAAAATATTAGTGACGCTCGGAGATTATTCAAAGCCGACTTACGATCCTCCTGGGACAATGTTTCGGTGGCATTTCTCAATAGAATACTCAATGTCCATGGGGAAATGGCTCAACCCATTAATCTCGAATGTCTCGCCAATGTTCCCTAGCACAAACAAGACTTGCATATCAACTTGAGCGCCGTTGGGGCCAATGGGCCTGCTAACGTTATACAGGAAACCAAGGTCCCCAGTACGCACATACTGAACATTTGGGTCACCATCGATCGTTCTGCCATCAAATCTTTCGGAATCGAACGCATCTTTTGAACCGTAGAAGGCTTTGACGCAAGCTTCAGAATCAACCCAGATTTCACCATACTCGCCGTCGTGACATAGACTACGACTTTCTGGGTTTACAATTGCAATCTGGGTAGAGACGGGTACCATACCCGAGTCTTGAACCAGTAGAGATTTGGGATCTGAATCTGGATCAGAAGAGTAGATCAGTCCTCGTCTCAATGCTTGCCTATCGAGCCAGAGCTCAATTGGTTCGATGCACATGTACGATCGGGATGCAATCATAGGGTTGAGAACGTGGGAGTAGATGGTGTTGATGGCTGTAGGATCAAGGCCTGTCGCTGCAAAGTGTAGACGGATCTTCTGGAATACATCCACACGAGGTCGGCCCTCCGCAGATATCATCATGTTCTTCAGCTCATGCAACGTGAAACCCTTTCCTGGCATAATTGCCATCGCGTAATCCAGCATTTGAGGCGTTGCATATGTGTCCTTGATCTTATATCTCGATAAAGTCAAGAACAGGGATATTGGATTCTGAGCAAACTCCACTGGTGATACGAGATATGTAGGCGCACCGACAAACACGCCCATGAGACATGTATGAATGAAGCCCAAGCCACTCGTACTTCGGACGCAGCCCAAAACTGGTCTCGAACTTGTCATCTGGCAAGTCTCTTTCTGCACTTTGCACATGCCCATGATCGTATCGTGACCGAGTTGAACGGCTATTCGCCGCTGGTCTGGGGTCCAATATGTCCATACGATAACAGGATAGCCAGGTTGAACCCAAGAAGGCTGCATAGTCAAGCCAAGGTCCCGACATCCACTATTTTGCTTCGGAGGCTTCGTGGTGTTATATACGCTTGGTACTGCAACTTTCAGCACTTGAGCTGACTGCTTTACGTGCTGCGACACAGCCTTTTGCTTAAGAAGGTGGTCAACATCTTGATTTACCAGCACAGCTTTGACTCTATACTCTCCAACCATATGTAGAAATGCTGGTGCGTCTTCGTTCAAGCGATTCTGGTCTAGTGGAGCCATTGGGATTGCCGTAGCTCCTAAGCAAAAGCAAGCATGCGCGGCGTAGACAAAGTCTTCGGAATGTGTGTACATGAGTATCAAGTGATCTCCGGCACGGATCTTAACTTTGTTTCTCAGATACATAGCCACCGCAGCAACCTTGGTATCAAACTTCTTCCAGGTAATTCCTTTGCCTTCTCTGCCTTTGCCGTCGATAGTGCAATAGGAAAGCTCATCGGCTTGCCGGGCAACTCTCCATTGCAACAGGTCGACAATACTTGTAAAGTTGTTCAGTGGAGTTGAGGTGCGATCGTCAATTACAACTTCGCGGCGATCGATACCTGAGTACTGTTTGTCACCAGGAGATAGAAGATCCTCTCGTGTTTGAGACGCAAGTGGCGACCAAATACCACCAATGGGATCCACACCAATAGGAAGGTTCAGAACTGCCCGTTCGACGCCAAATTTGACGTGAACGCAAGGTAAATTCCCAAGGTCAAACTCCCGTCGGCATAACATATTCCCAATCTCCCGGCGTCCATTTTTTAAGACCTTCGGGAGTGTATTCGGAGCCGTGATCATCACGCAATAAACTCTTAGATGATGCTCTTGCATCAAAACTTCCATACAGCGTTCTGACAAGGAGTCGAGCAATGCGGTATCCAGCTGACGAGGAGGCCCTCCTGAAGTCGCCGGGGCCGTTGAAGCAGACTGTGACTCTAGAAGCACTATTGGTAAATGTTCGTCATTGACGAAAACGTCGAAAGCGGAGCAATCGTAGATTTTTGGCACGTTCTTCATGATGCTCACAATTATGTGCTGCACAAAGAAGTACCGGTGCTCTGCGACTTCATGGCCGTGCTCAACCCACTCAACTTTCTGCCTCAACCGATCCTCGTATAAGCCTAGGACAAAGATCTTGCCTTCAATTACCGTCCCCAATAAGCCTGTTCGCAGGAATTCTGGCTCAACCATCATAGGGGTGGGGTCTCCTTGCTCAAATTTGTACGGCCTCGCATGGAAGATCTGTTCTGTATGTTTTGGCAATGCCCAAAACCCCCCAGAGAGAGACGGGGAGTCAACCCAGATCTCCCCCACAGAATGCGGTGATGCCAACAAACCAGTTTCGGGGTCAACGACAGTTAGGGTAGCGTCGGGAATTGGAAAGCCAAAGGCCCCAACCCGCACTGTCCCGGGTTCGCTACCGGCTTTCTTGCGTGCTTCGTCACCGATAGCAACAACAACCACCTCGTTCGTCTTCAATGCCTCGCGATCTAGTAAAACTTCGCTCAACTCCGTTCTCACTTGCTGCTCAGTCGGAGCTGTCGTACCGCCTCCGATCAAACTACCGGAAAATTCGCCAGGAGATTGATCTTTCTCTTGTATCTTCTCCTCTATTGAATCGGCGTCACCGCCCATATCAAGCTTGAGAGGGCAACCCATCCTCTCTTCTCCTCCCAGCCAATCGCGCATACTAATAACCATGCCACCATGCTCTGGAAGACAAAGCATGGGTGCTACCAATTCCCGGGCTCTTGGATTTCGCATTGGTCTGAGCCATCTATCGGCAAGCACTTCATGAAATTCGCTATCAACGGTGAGGGTGTCTATCAAACATAACTTGACCTTTTGGAAGTTTGGTTCAATTCCTTTCTTGAAGTTTCGTGTTGTCATGGGATCTTGTTGGTAATTATACGCAGCCCTCTTCAGACCGGGATAATCTGCTAGCATCAAAGTCGCGTTATGCTTGGTAATGAGATAAGCGTAGAGACCAGGTGTCTCAACGGCCTTATTCTCCATCCAGACAGTGGTATGACCGCCATAGACTGTTAAGAGGACGCCCAGAATCATACCAATGCCTTGCCGTGGATCGAGATACGACAGTAAAGTCTCGCCACGGCTATTCCCACCAGCCATGAGTCTGCCATTCTTATCCCTTAGGCGTGAGTTGAATGTGTCGCCTCCGGTATTAGATGGTACAGTTGAAATGATAGCGCTTAGGCACGCCATTTGATGCATGATGGTCCGATGGCTCATAACGACACCGCGCAGATCCCCAGTTGGAGCGCGCGAAAACTCAATATATGCGAGATCCGGAACAGTCAGAGGTGGTGCTTCATCCTTCTTCTTGGGATGGAAGCTTCCGAATTCGTTCGTTTTCCACCATTCTACCCCACGCGGCCAATTGAGCTTTTGTGTGGTGATGTCCCTTTGGAAAGCTTTGAGGTTATTATCGGTAGTCAGTGCGAGGTGTGCTTGTGTAGAGGTAAGTATTACATTAAGTTTCGTGTAGTCTTCGAGATCATTTATAGGGACAGCAACTACCCCTGCAATAAAGCAACCAAGCATCGCAATCGCAAAGTCGATAATCTCGGTATCCCGGTATATCAATGCAACTCTGTCGCCGCGGTATAGAGAACTTTTGTCTCGGATCACCTGAGCAACCTTTTCGGCTCTACTCGTAAGTTTGTCCCAAGTAATGGAAGCAACTTCTTTACCTTTGCCATCCAGTATCCAATAGGCTGACGCTTTTGCAGTAGTTTTACTTCGATGTCTTAGGACTGCGGCAATATTGTCGAATTTAGACATAGGTGTATTTCCATCATGTGGATCGTAGACGGCGAATGGGACATCTCGAGGTTCTAACGGCATCTGGTATTCCAAAGCCGCGGGAGGGGGGAGATCGCTCGTTGTCAACATCGGTGGTGCCGTAGCTGCTGTGGGAGAAAAGGCATCGCTGTACCTGTGTGGCCCCCCACCATATGAGTCCCGTGCGCCATTGTCGTATGCTTGTTGGCCAGCAAAATCAGAGAAGTAGCCTTGCTGTGACTCTCCCAGCATCGTTCCATGCGAATCCATCATTGTTCCAGCCTGGCTTTCGTAGGGATCCCCTGCTTGTTCCGTGTACCCAATTTGATGCGCCGGATTGAACGCATAGTTCGTCCCTCCTGATGCCATCGAGCCGATTGTCATGCTAGGTTCGGCAGACCCATCTCCAGGTGTGGGTAAGAACAGAGAGTCGCGGCCGTAGGACGACTGTCTCTGGATGGGGTTTGCATTGTGAATTCCAAGCCGTAGTTCTTTGGGCCTTCCACCTTGGGCAAATCCACCTTCTTGGGCCCGGTTATTCCCAAAACTACCAAAGTCACTCGCCATTGTATCTAATCGACCCGAGCTTAATCTGTTTGTCGGCTGGGAGGGTGCGTCCAGTCTCTGGGCGTACTGTTCACTTGAGTCTCTCGAATTCGAGTTAAGGGCTGCCAACGAGGCGCTGCGAGAGCCATCATTCAAGGGATGTGCAGTATTATCAGGAGAATGTATGCGCAATCCTTTCAATTCTGCGGTAGCGGCTGATGGGCCAAGGAACTGCGATAGGAGGATGGTTCGTCGTTTTTGGTAACTGTAGAATCAACATCAGATGCCGTCGTATATATATGGGTGGAAAAGGCACGGCATTGTGTCTCAGCATGGTGCATATAGGGAGACTATACCCTTTTTCTGTGATGTCTCCTTCCTGCATGGCGCAAGTCAGCTCAGATCAACTCTAATGGCCAATATCAAAACTCAAGTGCTGCCGTATAGCGTCACAGTACAGTATCGCACGCGACAAGACTCGAAACATTGTATGGCTTGATGGGAAGGGTGAAACTAACCTCCAGTTCATGTTCGAGCTCCTGCAGTTTATCCTGCAGTTCTGGGTTGCTCGTTGCCATATTGAGGGTGCGGTTGTAAGCCCGGACTTGCTCAGCCTGCCTGTCCTGTCCTGTCCCTCTTGCGGTGGCTTAAGGAGGATGGAGGTTGTCGCGAACAGAGGGAACCCTGGGCATGGGTTTGAGGATTTGCAGATTGAAATGGGTATCAGGATGATCGCCAGAGCGGTGGGCAAAGACCATCATTTGGACATGATTCAGGAATCGAAGCCAAGGTACCGGTACGTATTCTTCCTCTGCACAAGCGGCCCGGAGTTGTGTCGTCTGCTCCAGATTAACCCACCTAAACCCAACCAACGGAGTAAGGTAAGGTCTGAACATTGAAGAACCGACGACGTCACGTGAAAGTTTCTCTTTTGTATTTGGGTTTCCCCGCAACGCTACCTACGCTACGCAACTCTCTTTCTCTATAGTACAGAGTCTACCTCTACTCTACCCCACAATATTCACGATAGTCTGTTGTTTTTATATTAGATGATATGCTTTATGTCTTTCCAATATACTACCAATTGCACATGTACAACACCTCAGGTAACCTACCAAATGTCATTGCCAGGCGTGTGAGATTGTCTATGTCAACGAGCTTCATAAGTTGGCTATGCCATGCCATGCATGGCCCTGGGCAGAGCATGTTTGGCAAAGATGTCCCGAGGCACAATAGGTAGGTAGGTATCAAAGTTGTACCTATATAACATACCAGAGGGTTTATGTGAGCGATGTCATGCCTGAGCCCACATGGAACGCCTCTGCAAGTTTTGCGTTTTGCGGCCCAAGTAGGTCCTGCAAGCTCGCTCGTCCTGCCTGCTGGCAAAAGCTCGTGACAGAGCTCCCATACTACTACTACTATTACTACGCTTCCTCCTGCTGTCTCTGCCTCTTACAAAGACTGGGGCTGATATCTCCGTTAAGTCCGTTTTATGAAAGAAAAGACTATCAAGAGCCAACATCCGGGCGCCTTTGTTAACACACCAGCGTCTTACACTTACACTTGCCAATGTATGTTGCCTACTTTCACCACACCACTTTTAACCCATCCAACCATTTTCATGGCAGCAAGATGATGAGGAAACCGAGATTATCACAGACTTGTTCTGAATATCCCCATCGGCGTATATGCTGGTGGTGGCATGTGGACCTCTTGGAGACCTGCTGAGCTGGCCCAATACAAAATTGGGATTTTCATAACTTGTAAAGCTCGCATACAAGCTAACACTTTCAAACAGGAACGATTGAGACGCTTTGGGGGAGAATGTGTCCCTCGGTGTTGATGCTTTTCAGAATCCACAGTCCACTTCAAGTCGTTAGTCTGTTTATCCACCAAAGGTACCGTCTCAAGATTCGGAAAGAGGTTGTCAGTTTAAAAGGGCTACTAGTAGCCTAACGGTGTGAGCGATGGGGGTTCCCGAGCTACCTTTGTCAACAAGCCCAACGGATTTCCTTCTTACTTAGCAAATTGCCGACCTATTCGAGAAGAGGATGAGCCTATCACAAGAACCCTTCAAATGAAGGTGCTTTATTCTTTTTCTGAATCTCGGGAGTTCGACAATGGCTCAATGTTCCCGCTTTGTTCCCATCGGCGACTTCTCTCTACCAATACCAGGCTCGTTGTTCAATCTCTTTCACAAAATAGAAGGGCCACAATACTCCTTATTCGATCTTTATCACTTCACATTCAGTGTCAATGGATCTTTGCTCTTCGATTTTGCTTTGTTACACTCGGGGACTCGAACAAAGACTGTTTTGCTATAAGAGCATAACAATTGTTATTGTTAACATGCATATTCTTCATCATTTTCATCAATCTGCTTTCTTCCCATTTTCGCCCCAGTACTCTTATATATTTTCAAACCGTCACGACTGGATCGTGACTCTACAGTCTTTCAACTTTCAACCTTGTTTTTCAATTCCACTCCCTACTTTACTAGCTCAGCAGCGCTGCTAGACTCATTCAATACGATGGATCTTTTTGATTTTGACGAACGCGACACTGTTATGTCTGATACCCACCAAAACAGTCTTTCGAACAAGCAACTGAACGAATTGTCCTTTGAAAATTTTGAGGCTGATTCTGAACAACAGAAGGAATACGAAGACTTAAGTAACATCACTCCCGAGGAACTCGACAAGGTACTCCACAACAGTATCATGGCCACCGACGCATACCCAAATCCTCTTCGGACAAACAGCAACCCATACCTCTTTG
>QGML01001046.1:0-11252 GCA_007825375.1 Lachnellula willkommii | reverse complement strand
CCCTTGAGTCCCACCTCGCGAGTCCCCCATTCAGTTGGACAGGCCCTTCCTCCGCCCTCATTATTGCGATCGCCAGGAGTTCAAGTCGAAGCACGAACACCCAGTCCCAACTACTTCGGCTTGGTCGTCGATCCTACGACTAATCCTCGAGACTCGGGTGTCGGCCCGAGAGATAATTGGAGTCCTCCTACCTCGTCTATAGCCTCTTTTGGGGGCGCCTCGCCAAAGCGCATATCGCTAGAGACACATCCAGATTTTGAACTGTTCAGAAGGCGGACTGAGGAGGGCAACGCCTTCAATCTTGACCATGGAAACCTATCCCTTTTCGCCGCTACCCCCGGAGACCATACGGGTCCGAGACTAGACCGGAAACATACACGCCCTGATACAGAACAATACCTTTCGCCCACAGCTCGGTCAGTTGAGCGTAATGCTACACCTGACTCAATGGATCTAGATCGAGGACATAGTCCTATACCTACCGCTTCCCAAGATCTGAAGCGTAATCCTGAACTGTCGTCTTTGGGAGCGCCTTCATTCTTTGATATTCCCCGTCAGGAATCCCCTGCTAATATAAGCTCTCCGCAACCTCCAACTCAGCGTACCGCCCTCTCAAATCTCGATGATAGACATCCCCGTCTTTCGTTACCTCAGAATAGACTCGATCCTCCATCGCCACACGTGAACCTACAGCATCGTGGGGACCACCAGCGCGCAGAAACCCTCCCTTCTTCCTTGGAAGAAGGACCTGGAATGATTTCTTCAGCTAAATTGCGAGATATCTTAGATAAACTTCCTCCAAGTCAGTTCTTACTGTTAGATCTTCGCGTCTCCCCTCAGTTTTCGACATCACGCTTAAAGGGAGCTTTAAACCTCTGCATCCCTACTACCTTGCTGAAACGGCCATCCTTTACCTTGCAGAAGCTTCAAGAAACCTTTGCGAATGACAGTCAGAAAGCAAGATTTGCTACGTGGAGGTCTGCTCAGTACATCGTGGTCTATGACGCATACTCCACCGACAAGAAAGATGCCCTTTCAGCAGTGAATACTTTGAAGAAGTTTGACAATGAAGGTTGGAAAGGTTCTAGCTATATCTTGAGAGGTGGATTCGCCGAGTTTTCCAAAATCTTCCCGCAGCTCATAGATAACCGGCCAGTCAAGGAGCTTCAACCATCGAAGATAAACCTATCTTTAGGGACGTCGGCTCCTGGAGTCGCACCGGTTGCTGGGGGGTGTGCGATGCCTGCCACGAACCAGCCCGCGAATCCATTCTTCAGCAACATCAGACAGAATCAGGACTTGATTGGGGGTGTGGGGCAGATGGATATCATGCTCCCAAAGGATCTGAATCAAGATATTCAAAAAATTCTTCCAGCCTGGCTCTCCAAAGCGGCCGCTCAAGAAGACCATGGGAGACGAGTGGCAGACAAGTTCTTAAACCTAGAGCTTGCTGAGCAGTCCAGAATGAAGAAAGCCCTTTCCTCCGATGTCTCATATGGTACTCCGGCTACAGATGCCAAACATATTCAGATTGCTGGTATCGAGAAAGGTGGCAAGAATAGGTATAACAACATATGGCCATTTGAGCACGCCAGGGTCAGACTCCAAGGTCGTCCCGCAGGTGCTTGCGACTATGTCAATGCAAGCCATGTGAAGGCATCGCGGAGCAATAAACGGTATATTGCATCTCAGGGTCCGCTCCCGACTACCTTTGAGGTAAGTCGTCCCGAAGAGAAATACTGTTCCACTAGCTAACAGACTTGCAGGACTTCTGGAGTGTTATCTGGGATCAAGACGTTCGAGTGATTGTAATGTTAACGGCTGAGAAGGAGGGTGGTCAATTAAAGTGTGATCCATACTGGTCAAGTCAAGACTACGATCAATTAAAGCTCAAAAAACTTTCGGAACGGAATGTTTCTTTGGAATCGAGAAACCGCCACCACCATCACCACCGTTCATCAAGAGACGGAGAAGAGTCTGGCCGAAGGAGAGCCAATACTACCACGGAAAGTGCTCCCAGACCTCCGTCACCGGAGCCACCGCATGCTATCATTCGAAAGTTCTCTCTCTCGCACTCCGCTCATCCTTTTTCGCCCATACGGGAAATCACTCAAGTTCACTACTCTTCTTGGCCGGACTTCGGGGCTCCTGCAAACCCGAATCAAATACTTTCTCTCGTCGAACTGAGTAATGCAATACAACGGTCTTCCTCGTCTCCCGCCCAGACAACTCGCTCTGATGAGCCGGAATTGGACTTATCCCCTCGGCCAGTGCTGGTACACTGCAGTGCAGGGTGTGGCCGCACGGGGACCTTCTGTACGGTTGATTCCGTGATCGATATGCTAAAACGACAACGCAAGGAAGTCAAGAGTGGAGTTGAGCCAATGGAGATCACACCCGCTTCAAATGATGGCGATTATATGGGCAAGGGAAAGAATGCTGCGCTTGACGGGGACTGGATATTTGATCCGGATTTAGATCTTATTGAGAAGACGGTGGAGGACTTGAGGGGTCAAAGACTCAGCATGGTGCAGAGCTTGAGGCAGTATGTATTGTGCTACGAGACTGTACTAGAATGGGTTACCCAGCAAAGCATCGGGACAACCAGATCTGGTAGAGATCGAAGTGGCAGCCATGGTAGCGCCGTTGAGAGGACTTCTCGAGGTGGCTAGATAACGAGTCGCATGACTTGGTGTCATCATGATGTGCAAGCAACGGGGTTGAGCATAAGCACAACGCATGATTACGCAAACAAACTTTCATATACAGATTACGCATGATGCAAGAAACGCGATCTGATTTTCTTGCATAGCGCGGCGCAGAACAAACAGTATCAATGACTTTACATATGGGGAAAAGGAATGGGATGGGATGGGACGGGTTTAGATACACCATGGAAATGCGAATAAGAATAAGATGAACCCAGATAATTACAGTTAATCAGCATGAGACTGTTACAAAGATTTGGATACAGCGTTTATGTGATCAGCGATAATAAGTCTCGACGCGCGCGATTCCATGGAGACGAGCCATCCACGCCTCCAGCCCTTTCCTATGTAACCCAACGCCACGCATCTCTTTCCAGACTCCAGCCGTGCACGTATAATATAATTAAGTCTTAGATTTCGGCCATCCTTGGACCACAAAGTCATCGATCGCATCATGGTCTCATGACTCATTAAGCGAGGTTACCCCTTTCCCTTTCCCTTTCCCGCTACCCAGCCCATTTATTCATTCACTCATCCATTCATTCATAAGTCTTCATCATCACGAATGCCATCTACGAGAATGGCCACGTTGACGCACGCTGCGTATGCTTCCCGAATTGCACATGCCATGCTGAAGAGTAACCCCAGATCAGCAAGAGTCAAAAGCAGCATGGGGAAAGGAGATTTACCAAGTCTTTTCGACATCAGCGACAACAGCACTCAACCCCCAATGCGAGCACCAAGCCCTCGCCAACACCTCATTATCACTAACGCCAAACGCCTCCACAACCAACACCTTTTCGCTCTCATTATCATGATCTTCTTCTTGTGCCTCTTTCCCCAGCCCCGACGTAGAGGGTGTCGCCGCCCCCGTGCTAGAGGTAGCTCTGATGCTCGCATTCGCATCCGGCTCTCCCCAATGCTTAATCGTGAGTATCTCTTCCACTTTTACGGCTTTGTATATGTAGTCGAAGAATAGCGGGTGTGGGCCGCGGGAACAGGGGCATGCAGAAATAAAAGAGACGTCGTATGAAAGGCGTAGAGGCCATGAACGGCCGTCGATGGCAAACTGTACGGCTGCATCGTAGGTTGGGATTCTGACCTGGGTATCGGAAGAGGATGGCGCGGGTTTGAGAGCGAGTTTCTCGATGCGGACCGTGTTTAGGAAGTCCTCGGCCTCTGGGTGAAGGAGCTGGTATTCGCCGATTGGATAGCTTTCTGACGGAGGGCCGAGGGGGTCGGACCGTTCCATCATACTCTCAACGTCGCTGGAAGTAAGAACTTGTTTCGGACGCCGTTGTCGGATTCGTGCAACTTGCATGCGAGACAGGTCTGGTGCAGGCCTTGCTGGTCCCACCCAGCCGCCGATCTCTTGGCATTCTGGGGCTAAAACTTTGCCTACTATCGATGTGCTTGACCAGTAAGTTGTGCCTTTGTATTGGAATCCAGTGTTTGGGTGTATCTGGAAGATCGGGTATTAGTCCACGTCCTTGATTGTGAAAATTGAACACATTCTGGATATAAGGCCGCTGCGAAGAAACGAAGAGACGATGATATAAATCATCCAGGCTCCAGAACAGCTTGTTCTGACCCGAGTCATGGCAACGATGGAATGGAAGACGTCTAAAATGACTTACATGTGTTAGAGCAGCCAGAGAATTCGGCCCAACATCATCATCACAATCAACCAGGGTGTTCATGATTAGCCAAGGAGTTGTCCCTCCAGGCAGAATCATTCCCGTAAAATAGGACATTGCATCCGAGCTTCGGTCTTCCAACGCTTTGGCCTCAGGGTCCCTTTCTTTAAGAACATTGTCGACCTTAGCAAGATTTGGCCATTTCATTGCTCGGGCGAACCTCCTCAGAGCCTTGACTTGCGACTTCTTGGCCTTGAGATGAAATCTTACTATAGATGATATAAGCTTGGAGAGATTTGAAATATGTGGAAGACCTACTCTGCTCAGGATCACTGCCAATATTGAACTTCTCGATGCTCATACATTCGCGCCACTTCCTAGCGAGAGCTAAGTCCCAAGCAATGCAGGGCGGCAGCTGAGAAAGTAGTTTCTCCTTTGCCCATTCAGCATGACGCTTCGAGTGGATTCGAAAGTCTAGCTCTAAGCTGAGGAGCAGTTGATGAAAGAATGTCTTATATCCTCCATTGTCGGTATAAGTGGCATTGGCGAAGAACTTGGCTACAACCTGGTTCCCCGGAAGGCTGAAGTCGATCCATTGTCTCCGAGTCAAGACGACGATGAGATCTGCTATCTGCTGTTCCATACCCCTATGTGGATTGCGGGACTTGTCAGGGTCCCTGAGGAAGTTCCTATAGAGATTCTTGTACATCAGATCCTCGTAATCCTCTTCAAAGCCTCCCTCTAGGTAGATCAAGCGTTCCAAGATGGTCGAAAGGTCCACCTCCCTTGGTCTTATATCGGGCTCTGCAAGCTCTATGTCTAGATTCGGCTTCCCAAACGAACTCGCCCAATGATTCAAGGTAATTGTACCAGGCCGAGTTCCGTAGCAAAAAGCCATGCTGGGTTGCTCCAGAGTTTCCCATGGGTGCTGTGCCGGCCCTGGATCTTGAAGCCGAAACGAGCAAGTAGTAAAGGCAACATTGAAAGGTATGGCACTGTCACTTTCGGCATTCCCCCCACAAGTCGCATATAGGTGATACAACGCATCGGGGAAGTTAGGGACCGGGCGTCGCGATCCTTTGAAAACCGGTGTACCGGAGGCAATAAGTTCCATCGCCTTTCCCTGGGTGAGGCTCCCATCTCTTGTGAAGCCCTCAGGCGGCCATTCCGTCAGCGCGGGGAGGTGGGGAGATGTAGAGACATGACTAGCAGCCGACTCCCTCGCAGCTGGTTTTGCGACAGGCGAAGAAGGTGTGCCTTGAGATCGCGGTCGACGGCTCCGCGGAGATTGGGTAGCAGATGGGCGTCGGGACCTGCGGTCTCTGTCGTGCTGGCGGGCATCAGATTAGCAGGACAGTGATGTAGATAATGCATACAGTGCTGTACATACGCCTTTGGAGTCCTTGGAAGTCCGGTCTGAGGAGCCTGGTGAGCTACGGGTCCTGAAAAGACCCAGAATCTTTCTTTTGGCGTCACTCATTCTTGCAACGCAGCTTCATGTTGTAGCTCTGGAAGTTGTCGTTGTTGTTGTTGTGCAGCATTTGGTCGAGATACAGTATGGTAGGTGTGGTGTGGCGTGGGATGCCGCTTTCCTTTGCGAGGCTGGGGGTGGGTTTTTGGGGTTTCAGCCTTGCTGGTGACCTGACACGTGCGCATCACAGCACGCACAGCACAGCACAGCACGCACAGCACAGCACAGCACGCACAGCACAGCACAGCACATCCTAAAGGGGACCACTAGCACCAGTATCTTACCTTAGATACTTGTAAGGTACGGGTGATAGATACGAAGTCAGCCTATACCGTCGGTACCAAGTGTGATTACTCGAGTATTTGATTGCTAAAGCCCTCCCTTAGGCTAAACAGCGCTGGAGCTTGGATTGTGTTAAGAGCTCATGTACACTGTCATAAGAGCCCACTAGCTGATGCTTTATATAATACATGTACGTGCAGGCAAACCTTCCTGTCTTTTAGCTTCCATAACCACTCCTCTATCCGGAACTCCCAAGCAATGACTTTTCATGCTCTTTGTCTCGATTAAATCATGTCAACTCGATTTTCGGCTTGCCTGTGAAGATCGTCGAGTTCCCCCTGTCAGACCCGCGAAGCTTCTCAATTGCTGCCCGATACTACCCCTCTGTTAGCTATCACTGGAAGATCCCGGTGATTGTTGGGGGGTTTCTACCTTGAAGACGAAATTCAAAATCAAAGCGACCATCAATGCAAAGCTCACAACCATAGGTCCAATCATGTTATCAAAATCCTTCCCGCTCCTTGCAACGATCATTTCTCGTCTCGTACGATGCATATAGTAGCCCCAAGCACCGGCAAAGAAAGCAACTACGAGATATGCAATCCCCATGCCCAATCGAAGATTGTCGTCGCCAGCAGAATTGTAAAGAGTAATGGCAAACCCGCCAAGCAAGAAACAGATATGTTGCCACTTGAGGTATGTACGCTCGTTCGCCAGCCACACCTTTGGCTCGACCTTTAGTTCTCCAGAATCTTTAATAAGCTGTGTTGGCTTAGTTACCCCTGGAGGCAGTGGCGTGCTCTTCTCTCTGCGTGATTGAGCGTATCTCGAGAGCGAGAAAGATGGAAAGACGGAAGAAAGTGTACCATAGCCACCGCGAGAACTAGATTCTTCACCAGGATCTCCCGAGTTATCCGGTTCTTGAGAATTGCCTTTCCCACTGAGATTGGAACGTCGGCCTATTCTCTCATCGACATCATTCATATATGACTTGCTCAATGGCGAGCTGACAGCTGCTTGAAAACTCGGGCTTGCCTTGGAAGTGCCGAGGAAGCTTCCAACAACGAGTTGGTCCTCGACATTTCTGGCCTTTCTTTCTTCCTCCTCGTCAAAGGCGGCTTGTGGGTCCTTGCGAATGTCCGTCTCAACCTCACTGAGCCAGAAAGGGAGATTATTCACATTGTCTTCAAATAGCGTAGCAACTCCATGGGCAAATTTTGAGAAGCGGGGTGATTTGTGCACAAGATGGGATGCCATCAGATCTTCAACCCATTGTGGGTGTTTCTTCCCATCAGATTCCTTGACTTTGATCTCCAGAATGGCATATGGGAACCGGGAGATCTCTCCTTGATTAATGTTAGGAAACGGGTATTCCATGGGGCCATTGTCGATGTCAAGTCGGTGCCATGCCTCGGGGCTTCTACATGGCCGGTCCGGATCTATCGAGTCTTCCCGGATAAATGCGAGATGTGTGTCGATAGATACTCTAACTTTGTCATCCTGGGGCTTCTGAAAAGCCGTGCGGGTATAATTGGCTCGCAAAACTGGTTGCAAATCGTTCTCGAGGATACACTTCTGAACGCTGCCGACAACGCTCTTGAAGTCGTCAATTTTGGCTTGTGGTTGGCCTTGCCGTTCCATTTTCTGCACGCTCTTTTCCATCTTATATTCGCCCTTGATAAAGGCCTGGATGTACTTCTCTTTAATGTTGAACCGCTTTTCTTCGCTGCTGCCATTCTCGTGGGTGATTTTCTGCTCAATTGCAAATTCTGGGCCCGACTTCAATTGGCCAGCCCACCGGATTCGAATCGATGACGTGTCTACCTGTCGCTCAACTTTCTGATTATACAGGGTAAATTCGGGGCTATCAAAGTACAGAACATTGAGCGTGGGGTCGCCCTGGGCATCAAGGCCTTGGGAGGCAAGTTGGCTATAGACAAGCACAGGAAGTCGACGTAGGATGAACGTCCTCACTTCAAGAAGATTGTCCATATGCACCCAGACTGATTTTCCTGTCAGAAAGTCTCACACTAATCTTGGGATTTTCAAATACTGACATTTGTAAGCCATGTGCCTCTCGCCGTTCTGCGTCTGTGGTTGAGCATCGGTCGGTGGAACTGCTTGGTCGGAAGACTCATCTAACTGCTGGCGGACAACATAGTACATTATTGATAATCTGTTGAGCAACGGAGCATAGCCCTGCTCGGAATTAAAGGGCCTGCTGGATAGGCGCTGCTGCATCATAGGTCTGATCTTGTAGTTGTTCCCCCGCTTGCGATCATGTTTCTTGACGATTTTGAGGAAGCCAGTATAATTGATGCTGCTATACTTCTTCAATTCCTTGGTCTCGTTGGTAATGGCGTCCAACTCGTCTTCGATTTCCTTGAACCTGCTGGCTGTGATGGTTCCTTTAGATGTGCCATCTTCTGGAGCCAGCTCCCGCAGCTTCTCGCCAGCTCTGTTTGCTCGATCTTCCAAGCTCTTGAAAGCGGATGATTGGAAGGAAGCGACTTTCTCCAACTCGATGTTCACCAATTTGTCGGAGAACTTGTTCTCATCATCCTCAGTCCATCTAGGGTCATCTTCGTCGTCGCGCAGAAGTTTCTTGAACAGGATGTATTAGCGGACCTGTCCGTAATGCTCCGGACGAGAGCCAGGAATTGCCTACCTTGAGCCCTGAGTAGTTCATATAGTGGTCCTTCCATGGTTCGTAGACCGAGTTCCGCAACTTCCTCCCAAAACGCATGTTGAAAGAGATGGGATGGTAGTTGTCGCGTTGATTCAACCGCTGGATCAATTAGACAAGCTACTTCGTGCTGCGTAGATGGGCCGAAGTGTCAGGTATCGCAGTAGGTGGAAGGGGAGGTGAGGTTCATCCCTGAAATTGACAAGCTTTCTTCCAATTAATCAGATCAGATTAGAGCTTGCGATGGTGTTTGGATCCTACCTACTCGTACCACGAGGGAAAGCTAAGTGGGAAGGATAATTGATGCAGCAGTGATGCGTTGTGTCATTTGGGCGGGCGTCACAGTTTGTTAAGAAAGAAAGAAAGAAAGAAAGAAGCCAGAGAGCTTGAGCTTGGTGGGGTGCAGTCCAGTGCCTTAAAGACTTCACTGTACGCACGTGCACGCTCTGATTGGCCATTACAGTAATGATACTTACCTTTAGCACCAGTGGGTTGGTAACAAATTATCACTAATTGCCAAGTAATTAATTACCTTAGGTTGTTAATTGTATTTTCAACATCTATTTGCGTTTGTATTAACTTGGCAATGATGACCGTTGGCTTTCCTTACTGTACTTCATTCCACGCTACTGCGTGCCTCTTCTTTTTACAATTATGGTAATCAAGTCAATGTGTATGTACTGGCATCTTGATTCTATTTACACGAAATTCGAGAAGCGCACGGTGACTCCTAGAAACCAACTAACTGCCATGAAAGACCCGCTGAAATCAACCCATCAATCCAAAATATGAGGAGTACAAACACGAAGTGGCACCTTCCCAACGCGCGCACAGCCCCTGTGCCACTGACAGCCTGGGAAGTCCTCCACCACCAGTCGCCATATTGACTTGGCCGCTTCCTGCCAGAGAAGTACGTGAAAAGGGCCATTAATCATACCTTCAGTTCGCTGCAGCAGTGACCTGAATATCAACCTCACCGGCTGGGCCTCGGCCGAAAATCTCCTGAGCAGTACGCTTCACGATGCCACCAGTGACTGGGAGACTAGTGGACTTTTCAAGGTAGAGATCGACCTCACGTGCTGACTGTCGCCCTTCATTGATACCCCTATGTTTGATTAGCATTGCAAAACCAGCCAGAGAGTATACAACTTACCAAACAATGAGCGACTGGCCACGACGGCAATCGCCGGCTGCGAACACGCCCTCGACGTTAGTGTGGTATTTGCCAGGTGGGGTCTTGATGTTCTTGCGAGCATCCTTCTCGATTTCGTCACCAAGCACCCGATCTTCCAGGCCAAGGAAACCCATAGATAGGAGTACGAGCTCAGCTGGGAAGAATTGCTGCGACCCATCAACCTTTTTCATGTCCCAACCGCCCGTTGCAGACTTGGTCCATTCAACGCGGATGGTGTTAATGCCCTTGACTTTTCCAGACCCGTCGTCAACGAACTCTTCAGACATGACACAATACTCGCGAGGATCTTTGCCCATGTGCTGTTTGACCTCAGTGTGACCATAGTCAACGCGATAGATCCTTGGCCATTGAGGCCATGGGTTGTCACGAGCACGCTCGTTAGGAGGCTGTGGCAGCAGCTCGAAGTTCGTGACTGACTTAGCACCGTGACGAACTGAAGTCCCAATGCAATCATTTCCAGTATCACCACCACCAATGACAACAACATTCTTGCCCTTGGCCGAAATATACTCCCCATCGGCAAGTTCAGAGTCAAGGAGCGACTTCGTGTTTCGGTGCAGGAATTGCATAGCGAAATGAATACCTTCAAGGTTGCGGTTCTTGATTGGAAGGTCGCGAGCAACTGTAGCGCCAGTAGCAATAACGACAGCATCGTTTTCAGCCTTGAGACCTGCAAGGGTCACATCTTCTCCGACAGCGACACCAGTCTTGAAAACAATCCCTTCGGCAGCCATGAAATCTGTGCGTCGCTTGACAATTTTCTTATCAAGCTTCATGTTGGGGATTCCGTACATGAGAAGACCCCCACATCGATCGGCACGCTCATAGACGGTCACCTGGTGACCGGCCTTGTTCAACTGGTCGGCGCAAGCAAGCCCCGAAGGTCCAGAGCCAATGACAGCAACAGACTTGCCAGTACGGACCTTTGGAGGTTGGGGAACCATCCAACCCATGTCGAATCCCCGATCAATAATTGCGCATTCGATTGACTTAATACCCACGGGGTCCTCATTGATGCCGAGAACGCATGCACCTTCGCAGGGAGCTGGGCAAACACGTCCAGTAAACTCTGGGAAGTTGTTGGTCATTAGTAGGCGGTTGAGGGCATCTCTCCATTGGTTCTAAAACCGACGTATTAGCATAGTAAAAAGCTGGGTTTTGGGACAGAGCTAAGGAGCCCGGAGGTGTTTCAGGAGCCTATATCTCCTATAGTGTTTTAGGACTTATCGACTTTTAATGTCTCACGCCACCTGGCACATTAAGCCGTAAAACA
>QGML01001045.1:0-11258 GCA_007825375.1 Lachnellula willkommii | reverse complement strand
AAGGGTTATGGGGAGGGGAGAGGGAGGGGAAGGGGAAGGGGAAGAGGGAAGGTGGCGTTGAGTTTGGGGGCGTATGGCGCGACGATGGTTCCGGGTGCTGAGTATAGTGGGGTGTATGATGAGGGGTGTAGGAGTGCGGTGCAATTGGAGGCGTGGCATTCTGAGAGGATTGGCGCTTTTGGGTGTTTGTATGGAAGTGGAGGTGGAGAGAAGGAGAATGAGGAGGAGAATGAGGAGAATGAGAAGAGGGAGTGTTGGGATATGGTTGATTTTGTGGCTTTTGAGACGATTCCGAGACTTGAGGAGGTGGTGGCTGTGAGGGCGGTGATGGATAAGTTGCCGGAGGGGATGGAGAGGGATTATTGGATTTCTTGTGTGTTTCCTGGAGAGGGGAATAGGTTGCCTGATGGAAGTACTGTGAGGGAGGTTGTGGGTGCTATGCTTGGGGGAGAGGCGAGGAGGCCGAGGGGGATTGGGATTAATTGTACGAGGGTGGGGAAGGTGGAAGGGTTGGTGAAGGAGTTTGAAGATGCGGTGTGTGAGTTGGGATTGAGTGGGGAGGTGGCTCTGGTTTTGTATCCAGATGGGACGAAGGGGGAAGTGTATAATACGAGCACTAAGGAATGGGAGAAGATTGAGGGGGTGGAAGAGAGTGAGGTAAGTTTGTTGTGATTGTTCCATCTTTAGTGGGAGATAAATTGACTGTGATAGGTTTCTTGGGATGAAATGGTGTTTGGGAATGTTAAGAGGGCAAGGGATCGAGGGGTGTGGAAAGAGATCTTTGTGGGTGGTTGTTGTAAGACAACGCCTGATCATATAGCAAAATTACGGAAACGTATAGATGAGATGGATGTTATTTGACCAACTGGACAGATGAAAGATAGGCGGAGCATCTTTATCAGATTCTGCATTCTCAATTTGCGGGCTTCGAACTGCAGTAGGACACAGCAGAGTTCCTTTCTGTGTCGTCTTGTGGCTTGATCTTACTCTTAACCTGGCTGTGTAACGGCATGTGAGTTCCACGTGGTTCTGAACGTGACCTTCCATTTAAGGCCCTCGGGAATATTTCATAGCAGTACCCAATTCAGATCTGAGACGCGACATACGATCGGATCGTCCGGCTATTCTAGAGGATGACGACTAACAGTTGTCAAGTATGTACCCGCTAGGATCGTGCCAGGGCTTGTCTCGGAATTGATTAAGCTCTGCAGAATAAATGGCATGATCCAAAAAGGGTCTTCAAGATCGACCGATAAATGAGTTCATTGGATTGAGACATGGGAAGGCCGTGGCAAGTCTCTTTACTTCCCTACGCTTTGGCAATCCAACGCTAGTCTAACCACCAAAGACCTTCTCGTGAAGGCATATGAAAGAGCCCAAGCCGACACAGAAAATCCAAACGCAAAAGAGAAAAGCAAACGCAGACGTGGTCGTACATTTGCAAGGTAGCCAATGGTAAAAGGGTTCCACAATCACCAAAATGCGGGGGAGTCGTTTAAAGTTACAACATGTGGCTTTTCCCGGAAGAGGGTGCAACCACCCATTGGGGCCTGCCTATCCTATCCTATCCCATCATTGACAACGCGCTGTAAGCCGGCACTCGCGGACTTTGATTGAATGGCAGGCCGTGTAAAGTATCCAGCATCTATAAGCCAAGTCAAGTGGTTACTCACAAGTTGTGCTAACGGGAGCCCGCATGAACCCTTGGGATGGAATGATGTTGACGGTCTACGCCTATTACTTCGAAGTGCCTACCGGTAGGATGCTGCCCTCAGGCCACTCATCGTACTGTAGATGTAGAGATCTGCTCACGATGCAAGAGCAGATGGTACGATCCAGGCTCCCCAGCGAACGGCTGAGGCGTCGGCAAAACAGCAGGCGGGTCCTCCTCCGTACAGTAAGTAAAGGGGGGGGGCCTTTTGAAGTTGAAATTTGGTGATAGTGACCCTCCCCTCTTACCCCACACTTCACACCCACCTCCCTCTTCCTCTTCCTCACCACACCACACCACATCAAACAGACCACGTCCGCGTAACGAGTACTCCGCGCAGGGATCTCCCTTGCTTTGTGCCACAGACATGACGCAGAAAATACGGAGTGGTGATCCTTCGCCTAGTGACCCAATTGGCGGGAAAGGAGTAAACTCTACTCTGTCGAGGGTTTGAAAGAGATGTCATGTCTTGGCATTGCTGGGATTGGGCAGGGCCCCATAAAAGAATCTAAATACTGAATGTTGACTGGCTAAAGCTCGGCAGGGTATCAAAGAGCAAAGCTCTCCACCCAAAGGGATCCCTGATTCATGTAAGTGGGTCAACAACCTTAATAAGTGGTCCATGCGTCTCCAACTCCAAATGTATTCTATATATCGTCTTCCCCTCACCTCGCCGTCTCTTCTCCTACATATTTCATCCGCATCAACTGCACCACAATTCCCTTATCCAGCTGCACTACGAACCCCTAATTACGACTGTTACCAACCAGCACAGCTAGTCTGGAGATCCATTCCGCAGATTCAACCATTCGAAATACATACGAACAAAAGAATCGCTAAATACTGCCCTCTAGAAAAACGGGTATCATTCCAGGCCACAAAGAAACACCACAACGACCGTGCGAACCTCCACGTCATTGGCCCCACCCCCTGAAGCCAGACAACATAGTTCCGAGTTATCCAAAGAACCTCCCATCCCACAACTGCAACTTCAACCCGCAATACATTTGCTCGTACCAGACGACTTGAGATATCAACCCACGCAAACACAACCCCACAATGTCCAACAACGACCGCAACAGCCCTCCTGCCGAAGGCCGACAACGCCGCAGCTCTGTCACCCAGCAGACCTTCAACAATCTATTCGGAGGCAGATCCGGGGCTCCAACGGCCTCCCTGCCAGGTCCCATCACCACAGCCGTGGCTCAAGAACAACGCCGACGCATGTCCATGTCAACTCTCGGTCTATCAGGAACATCACCTACACAGCAGTTTCCCATGGGTGCACGACGAGGCAGCGTCTCAACTGCAGGCTCAGATTCAATCGATGAGAACGCCATTGACGATGAAGAAGGTCCCGCCCGTAGCAACCCCAACACACCCTTCGCCCGCCGCATTTCATTCGGAGCCCAGGCCCTTCGTCGAGCACAGCCCAATGGTAGCCCAGGCACAGGCACAAATGGTACGAGGAGATCTTCCTCCTACACCACAGCCCCAGCCCTTCCCACAATCCCATCCGGTCCTCGGAGCTCACGCTCGGGGTCCGGAAATGGCGGGGGTACCACTCCTAATGTTCACAATCAAGCATATCAGGCAAGCACGCAATCAAAGCCCAGAACAGCTTCTGACTTTTCCGTTTCCGTTCGTCCAGGTGAAGGCGGTGGCTTCAACTGGTCTGAGCAACTTAGATCCCGTGCTGAGAGCTCTGTCTCTCAATCGCAGCGTCCTAGCTTCTCAAACCCCACTCCTGCTGCCAAGCAGCCCACACAAGAGCGCCAGAAGAGCGTGAGTGAGATGCCGGTTCCTCCTTCCGTGGTCCCTGCTCCAACTCCTCCAAAGCCTGCGAGAAAGCAGCCCGATGCTTTCCAAGAGCGAATCCTGAAGGGGGACTTTTACATGGATTAGTGGGCGATAGTCTTTGTTGTTCATTGTTGTTTACATGGAGCATGTTGCTGTTGCAGCGTCATACTATGATGGTGGCGTTGATGGCGTACGGGTGGGCTACATGCCCCATAGGCAGTCATATATGGAGCGGAATTAGGTGAACAAGAAGCAAGAAGTTATAGGGGTGTACGCTGGACGTTTCATTCTGGTCTTTGTGTCTTGATAACTATGATATTGGCGGTGATACTCAGCGGGGATAAGAAAACAGCTTGGCGTAGCGTTGACTTTGCTTCTTATTACAGTCCCAACGGATAGGATCGGATGGGCTTTTGCTATGATTCATGACTCTCACTTTTTGTCTTTAGATACGTGGTTTTCTTCCCCCTGCTATGGCTTGCAGGCGCGGGTCCTTCATACCAAATTGCCAGATTACTAGTCAGCTTCGTACCTGTCGCTGTAGTTTTAACTAGTTGAATGACAGGCAGACTGAATAACTTTTGCATTTCATGTGACTCTGCGTGTCCTTTTCCTACGCTGGAATTTGACTTGCTTGAATTAGATGAAGTATAGGTAATGTCTCAGACGGCCGAGTCCCTAATGTTTGAAGCTATGGGATACGGTGCTGCTGCTACAAACTAATTGATCCCATGTTATGCAATTGATCGTCAGCGAGCTTGTTGTTTGCAAGTAAGTTAACTATTCACCGAGAATCCGATTGAGGGGCCTCAGGCCTCCACTACCTAGTATACAAACGGCTCCTGCCACACTTCCTACAATGCAGCTACAGCTTCAACTCCACATCACACATCACCCTACCTATGCCATTATGCCTAGCCTCGCCTCGCCTCAGCTCAGCCTTTGCTAAGTCCTGGAATTATTACTCGGCCTTTCCACAGCCTTGCCAGCTCTTTTGGTTTGCCCTAGCTCAGCCCAAGGGGTGGCATGGGCTATTTAATTCACTGTCGACGAGGACGCCAGCGATGCCTACGCATCTGCAACATCCGTCCTCTCCTCCATCTTCATGCATCCTTCCCGGGAGCTCTCGAAGCCAAGAAGGCTGTGGTCCCGATAATTGTCAGGCAAAGGCCTGACTTTTTGGTATGGCATGGACCCTCCAAGTAAGCCACTTTTCCCTTTTTGCTGTACCCAACTTGGAGGTCCATGCCCCATACCAAAAAGTCAGGCCGCCGCCAGACAATTGTTGGGATTCTTTTCAAATTCTCGGACCTTGATTTTATGGATTGAATATAGATTTATATGTGTAAGTTGATCAGTATACAAGACTTCGCTTTTCTCAAATCATCGAATCTGATGTCGATGTCGATGTACTATAGCTGTCTCTCCGACATTCACTGGCAATGAATCACCCACTGTGGGTGAATGATTGACCAACACGGTTTAAGAACCGTCATCACCTCTCCTGACATTCTCTTTTCGACAGGTCACTTCAGCGCTTCCCCTTCGGTCACTTTGTCCTCAAAACCACCACCTCTTTCTCGAGATCGGTATCAATCACCAACCATGGCCAAACATCCCAATACGCCATCGAAAAGCGCGTTGCCGCAAGACGACGAGGAGGGTCCGCGGAAGCGACATAGAGCGAATGCACCTGATTTCTCGTAAGTACCCTGGGCCCGTCAATCTGCGGAATATCTGCTAACGTATTCATTAGTCAAGCAGATGAGGTGGTTACCTTCCTGGTAGGACCGGAAACTAAAAATCGGAAGCCGAAGAAGTTCATCGTACATAAGGAGATTGCCTGCTACCACTCCCCGGTTCTCAATGCTGCGTTCAAGAGCGGGTTTATCGAGGGTCGCACGCAGACGTATAAGTTGGATGATGTCTCAGAAGGCGTGTTCAAGCTTTTGGTTCAATGGCTTTATTCCCAAAAGCTTACAGTCCAATATTTTGACCGGGAAAAGGACCCCGCCGATAGCTCCTTGCAAGGCAAAAATCTGGCTGCGCTTTATGTTCTCGCTGATCGGTTGGCTATGCCGAGCTTACAAAACCTCGTCCTGGAAACGATTGAGGACATTAGCGTCAAATCGGACACCATCCCTAATACTTGCCTTCATTACGTCTACGAAAATACTTCCAAAGGCTCTCAGCTTCGGAGGTTCTTCGTTGCGATGAATGGCAAGCACGGTAACGATGAGGGGTTTGATCCTGAAGGCGACCGCTATCCCCCTCAGTTCTTGCTGGATTTGGTACTTTGGCATACGAGGCGAGGACGCAGCTTGGGGACCTTTAAGCCTTCTGAATTCTTTGTTCCGGTTGAGGTGGATGGATAGTGATAGGAGAGACGAAGGAATAGTACGTACGCAATAATGTCTCATTTTCTGTGAGACATTCACTAATGGCTAATTTCAGAACAGAATGGTGGGACTGGATATAAACAACTCCGTAGTTTTGCTGGGAGAGCAACGTCTTGGTGGAATATCATTGCATGGAGGGGTGGACAATGCCCCTGGACATGGTCTTAATGCCTTCTTACGGAGCGAGCTAAGACACTAAGACAGCGAATGTTACCGGTATGTTTAGGTTCCACGTGGTCCCACGATAGTGCATTGGGTGCGAAATGTTCGAGTGCTTTTCCTTCCATAATATTTCTTTCTTCCTACTTAATAATCTCGATCCCTTGAGACGACAGTATTGATGGACCAAGATGGTGCAGCTAGCAGCAGAAATCCAAACTCGAGAAATATTCCCATCATCTTATTCCTGCCACTCTCGCCCAAACCAAATAATAAGGAGCGTAGCCCAGGGCCAGAGGGGTTGGCAGAAGAGTGAGTGTATTTGCAACTAAAGTGTAATGTGGTGCTGAGCACTAAGCGAGGCGAGAGAAGCTATATTATTGGATTTAGCTGCTTACATAAGCATTCCGCACAATAAAACTCTGCACTAGGCCTGAGCGTAGCTCTACACACAATTATACAATTATCTGTCTGCTACCATTTATGCTAGCACTACTATTATTATCTCACCTTTGTGACTCTTATATTCCAATATATATATACATAGATCCATGTCACGTGCCTAGTCACCTGACCCGCACCTTTCGTCCGAACCAGCGTCTCACCCCCACCACAATATGCATCGTAATCCAACATCCTTCGCTCCTTGCTTGATGGGTACCAGAAAATCTGAAAGGTCAAGTGAAATGGCACCACGTCGCTGCTCTGTATGAAGTATTACCAAGTCGAGTAGCATTTCTTTGGGAATCTGGTTTCTCTGCACCCAGAAACCAGTGGACGAAAATCTCGAAGCAACAAGTCTAACGTAAAACTTTCGAAGCAAACTGCGCGACGAAGTATGTGTGTAGACATATTCTAGTACGTTGGACACTGCCATAATGTTGTGTCTTCTCGGGAGCTGGTCAAGCAGGCCCAACGCGTGATTTTGTAATCTAACAATCGAGATACGCTCCGCGAGAACCCATAGTTCGACCAAAGCAAGGGTCTCGGCGACAAAGACCGTGCAATCGTGGACACAACCGTTATCAAGCTGCCTGACTCGTACCTTCTGGGAATAAAGCCACTATAGAAGCAGTTTGACAGCCCGGGGTGTAGTGTCCTCGAGCCGGTACGTCTGCGTCTGGCCCTCGATGGAGTCGGAATTGAATGCGGCGTTGAGGACAGGAGAGTGATAGCAGGCGACCTGGGCGGAAAATAACGATTTGTTAGCGTTGGACGTTTGAGAAGGTGCTACCTGGGTAGGTAGACATTGTGGGAAGACTCGATCGGGATTGAGGAAAACCATACCTCTTTATGAACCGTGAATTTCGTCTCTGATTTCTTCTCGCCTTCGCCTTCAACAACGATGAATGTGACGAGAGAGTTCGAGTCACTGCATACATGTCAGCTTCGAAATCAAGATATCAAGATCTGTAAGGACTTACGAGAAGTCAGGCAGCTTGGTTTGGTGCTTTTTTCTTAGGACCTTCACTCTGCAGAGCTGCGACAGCTTTGTTGTCCGACATTGTGTGATTTGGTTTCTGTCACGTAGCTGAGGAGATGCAAAGTTAAAAGAATAAGAGTTGCGGTCGGGGATTCTCGAGGAAGGTGGTAGTCAAGTCTCGTTTATATACGAGAGCAGCTACTGCAGGAGGTCGAGGTCGAGGTCGAGGTCGAGCTCAGAATAGGTAACAAACTTGGGAGTGACTGGAGATTGGTTTGTGTGGACAGGTCGGTCGAGAGACGGAGCTAAATCGAATTAGACAAGTTGTTTAAGTTGTTTAAGCTGTTTAGGGCCTATTTGGTCCACGCTGCTTTTAGCAGTCAAACGGTTTCGTCGACGGTCGAGAGCACATTACAGACTTATATATTAGGTGATGCCACGCTAGTGGTATTCAGGCTTGCCATGAAGTGGATGTATCGCCACGATCCCGAACCGCCCAGTCCCAACTTCCCTCCATAGGAACGAAGGACCTAAGGAGCTATTTCAGGAGCCTATATCCTATAGTGTTTTAGCCCTCGTCGACTTTTAACGTCCCACGCCACCTGCTGCTTTTCCTATCCACCGCGAAGCTCCCGAGATAGCTTCTATGCTCCTGGGCTCTATCCCTAAAGCTAGCTTTTTACTATGCCAATATGTCGGTTAGCTAGAGGCTGAGGACTATTTTGTATCTGTAGATGCCTATGAAATAGCTGCTTAGGCTGGGGGAGAGGGGGTTTAATCACTCACGGTGTCCTGTCCTAGTCATTCATCTCATGAAATATATCAAATTCCGTAGCCTACGTTCGCAGAACTACGCTTTCGGTCTTGCATAGCAGCAGCCAAAATGGCTTTGCGACATGCCATTAAATACGCCTTCATCCCCTTCACCTGAATATCTCATACAATTATTCTTTTTAATCACCGTGTCAGCTGCAGAAGGGTCATAATATCAAGCTCCAAATTAATCGTCCTGTCCGACGGCCACACAAAATCCTCATTCAAATCCGGCACACAGTGTGAGTTTTCCCTCCACTTGAGTTCCTCCCAAGAGCAGCTCTCCTCTAATCGACTCTCCAGTCGACTTTTCTGGACCATGGCTCTCCCGACGACACTGTATCTTGGGCAATCCGCAGATCGGCGAAGGACGGCGCAAATATCGCAGCCTAGGAACTGGCAGATAACATCGCCTTTTCGGGCATTGGCAGGTATAATCCCGGCGCGACCGGTTTCGAGTTTGAAGTTTAGGAATCTCGAATGCTCTTGGGTCTGGCTGGTATCAATCTGAGCCCTTGCTTCTCGTTGCTCCTTGGTATTGACTGTATCAAATGAAGTTTCTCCCACTGATGTCAATTAGTCTTGGTAGGAACGAGGACAAGTTCGGCTTACCATGGAAAGCATTTGAAACGTTCGGATCGATAGTAATAACCCTTTCCATGAGATCGAGAAACTCGCTGCTAGAGGTGCCAGTATCTGTTGAAGTGCTCCCGGCTTCTTGTCCAGGATTTAGGAATCTTTTCAAGCGAGATACATTCCCCATGATAATACCTCGAGCTTTGATGAGCTCTAAATCCCCATTAGTCTCTTTCAGGTGTCTTGCCGCCGCTTCCTCCAATTCATACAGGCTTCCGAATATTCTCTGCAGTAACTGGCTGAAACGAACCACGTGTGGTATGAAAGGGCTCTGAAGACTGCTATGAGACTTGGAATAGAAGGTGACGACGTCTTTGTATACTTCGAACAGAGATTTCGAGTAATCGACTACCAGCTCTTGGTTCTGACAATCCAACGCAAGGCCTAAGAGGCCGTATATTTTATCTCGTGGATCAGAGCAAGACGACCCCTGGTACGACCACAGCAGGTCCTCAAGAGTATTATGCCTCGATTGCCGATGTCTGTTCATGATGAAGCCTTTGCTCCGGATTATATTCCGGATGTCTCTCGGGAATCTCGTGATGACTTTCTTATCGTTCTCGGTGTCGTGAATATCCCGCATACGCTCCCACTGTATTGCTAGCTTCTCCATTTGGAAAGAAAAGGTGCCTGGAACATGCTGATTGCTCCCTCTTACTCTGATTAGTATGTACTCTTTTGGCCAAGCAAGGTCAGCCTCCAAACAGTAGCTGCTGTAATCCTCTAGTACGTCCGTCTCTTGCTCACTGAAAGGTTGAAAGATATCCAATATAACAGGATCAATCCAAAACTCGTCGCATATTAGAGCGAACTTGGACGCAAGTGCAATCTCCTGAATGATCCAGATCCTCTGCCAATAAGGCCGCTCTAAAAGAGCCCCCAAAACCCTCAAAACATTTATTAATGGACCTCGAGGTTCAAGCCGAACCAGGTCTGACAGATCTCCTCTTCCCCTGTATGATTCGAGAGCAATCATTGATTGTCTGTACACATAGTTAAGCTCCTTTGATTCTGCTAGATTTGCGAAAGGTCCCAGCCAAACAAGCACTTCTTTCGCGTTGCGGTAAATTTGAGCCATGAGGCGAACCTGGTGATTTCTTTCCGTTGTATCAGATTGATTGACACATAGAGCGTCAATCCAGATTTTGCTTCTGCATAGCCATGCTGCCGAAGCACCATAGGTAATCACATCGGACTCGCAAGTGACGTCCCTCCAGCAGGCCCTCTTGCGTAAGTGCCACAAGGCTTGCCAAAGATTTTCCCTAACCAATACTGTGTATCCATTCAAGAAGATGTGCCGTCGAGGTTCATCTTCAGAGCCCCATTCATAGGAAAGAGCGAAATAATGTTCTTGGGCTGTATTTTCAAAAGAAAAGTGCGCAATCGAGCATAATATTGGGTCGTCATCGGGCCCGGGTGCAATTTCGAGAAGTCGGATTTCTTTTGCATGAGTAATAGGCTCATAATGATATGCTGGAGGCTCTTCCATCTTTAAAAAATATTATAGAAGTGGGTTTCGGTCAATGCTAAAGGAAAAACAAGCTCTTAGTCCTTTGTAAGCTTACGTTGCGTGTGGCAGGGCTGAGGTGAGGCTATGTTTCTGCCTGCGCCAAAGACAACTCTGCTTATCATGTTACCTTAAGTAAATTTATACCTGGAGGTGGGAATTCGATGGCTGGTTGGAAGAGGGCCTATGATGCAGCGGAGGAGCTGGAGGTGGATGATATGATGCGGAAGTGGTGGTGCTGGCTGGAGAGTGAGTGGCTTCAGCCTTCACCGAAGAAGTCGACGCTCATTGGTCAAAACTGTGAGTGCCTTGTTACATGGCCTGAGCAGGCGACACCGGAACTAGTGCTGGTGGGTGAGTGGTGATTGGTTGAGGGATCTGTAGGTTTAGAAAATGAATTTGCAGAAGACGAGGCCGCATGCCTTGTGAATGGCAAATTGCCTTCTATTTTTCTAAGTCATCATTCATGGAATTTTCGTAGCCTGCCCTTCTGCCGATCAAAATCCGTTCCTGTTCCTGCCTTGTGTGAAATCCAAGATGACTTTTGCCTATTCCAACCTCGACCCTCTTACCGAAGACTAATCGTTCACTAGTGCTCGTACAGTACACGTGATAAGATCAAGTTGGCTTTAATACTTTCCAGCCACTGAGCCCCAACTCTTCACTGTCACCAGCCAACAGATCCTCCGTCAGCCTACGAGGTGGCAGACTTGGTCTTGGGCCATTGTCGTCGGTATAGGGCCCTTCTGAGCCATTGACGGCCTTGCTTGCGGCTCCTCTCCTAGGCTGCGGAGGGGGTGGTGGGTTGCC
>QGML01001044.1:0-11266 GCA_007825375.1 Lachnellula willkommii | reverse complement strand
TTTGTGAGCGAAGCGAGCAAGAAGGACGAACCGACTATTAACATCACTAGAGACTATCCCGAATTTCCTCTTAAAGCTTAACTAGGGGTAGATTGATAAATTCAAATATAAGGATTCGGTATAAAGCTGGGTTACCGTGAACCACAGAAATCCACTTTCTTCTATAAGTGCGAGGGTTGTTTTTAAGTTGTGTGTCGCCAAGGATATAACATCCCATATTCCCTGGTTTGAAACCAAGGGCATTACTTGATTAGTGCTAGTGATCTCGATATTTGGTAGCACGAGAGCACGAGCATGAGCACGAGCAGGACTAATATATTATTAAGGGCGGAAGCCAATCTTTACAATCCGTTTCACGGTTCCACTTTAGGATAGTTGGCTTCCCATAAGCCGAAATAGTACCTACCTAGTCATTTGTTATGTTATACTAAGTATTCTCCACTTTGTTTTCTATGACATATTTCAGACCTTCTGCCCTCGAAAGCTGGAGGGTTTGACTTAATTCTTACGTACATATAGTGCATTGCATAGCATATATATGCGCATGCGATGTCGCTCTCACTCTCGCCATCGGAGTTGGCATACCAAGAAGCGCATGCTTCTGAGAGTCTCCAAGCGAATGTGATTGTGGGAATTGGTGTATGTTTAACTGCTGCATATATCTCTGTGGTTTTGCGGTTTGCATCGAGACGCCTGGGTCAAAGTCCGTATGGGAAAGATGAGGTTGCTATTATGATTGCGCTGGTATGTGTATACGTCACACTCCCCATTTTGATATAGTGTTGTTGATGTACGTATCTTACAGGCCACGACAACAGCACTGTCTGTGCTTTCCATTATCCGTTAGTAGTGCCTTCCGTTACATTTGAACAATTCTAATACATTCTCAAGTTACTACGTATGGCCTTGGTAAACACCAAGTTACTCAAAAGCCAGCCGACAAAGAGCCTTTTCAAAAGGTACTTACATGCAGTACTCCCCTCAGAAAACCTCCCACCATTACTTACCAGCTCCCGCTATGTAGATGACAATAGCAGCCAGAAACCTCACCTTCGTGTCCATGACCGCAACCAAAGTCTCCATCCTCTTCCTCTATCACCGCATCTTCCCGTCGCGCGCTTTCGCCAAATATCTACAGGGCGTCGGGGTCTTTGTTGCTGCCTTCTCCATCGCAGGAGTCTTGACCAACATCCTCGCTTGTGTGCCGATGAAGGCGCTGTGGGAGCCTGATATCGATGCAAAATGCATAAATGAACATGCGGCCCTGACGGCCATGAGCACCATTGATATCCTAACCGATGTCGCGATTCTGTGTTTACCTTTGAGTATGGTGTGGAGGCTGCAAATGAGCACCAAGAACAAGTGGCAGGTCACGGGCATGTTTCTGGTTGGGAGCTTGTATGTAGAGACATCCTTGAGTGAGGATTCGAGCTAATCGATGTAGGGTTTGCGTGGGCGGTGTTGTGAGGACGGTGTATTCAGTTAAAGTTTCTCGTACAGATGCAACTTGTACGTCAGCTGATTTCAGAGAGTCTCGAGGCTGCTGCTTACTTTATCGTAGGGGACAACGCAATGCCAGGTATGTGGGCGACTATCCAGAGCAACATTGGTATCGTAAGTGCTTGCTTGCCGACTTTACGGCCTGTGGTTAGGTTTTTCCTTGGAAAGACGCCCGCGGCTTCAACCACGACCATGACGCATTCGCAGTCGGGTAACCACTTCTCGCGCTCGGGCTATGCTCAGAGGATGGAGTTTGTGAAAATGGACTCTGATATGGAGATGGAGAGAATTTCTCCCGGGGAGAGTAGTAAAACGGGCAGTGAGGATATGATAGCGCCGGCTCATGACGGGAAGGCGTCTATGAAGGGTTTTGTGGAGGAATATCGGAAGTAGGTGTTAGGGATACCCTTATGTATTTTGAACATATACAACGCTTGCAACCAATCTTCTGCGCATGCACGCCACGGACGGCCTGGATGTTCGAAAAAGAAAGAGGGCTGTCTAAAACCTGAAGTGCGAGAAGGTATACATCGTCCACTGCAATATTCGGAATACTGAGGATGTCTTAGTGCTCTTTTTGTACTACTCAAAAGCACTGAGAAATCAAGTGAAACGAGGTTCGTCTTTCGACTGAAAAGAAAATCATCATGTTACAGTACAAATTAGAGAAGAGGTATCAGCAAAGACGTTTGGAGTTGCCGCACAGACCGAAACAAACAACTGATTGGTTGATGGTAAAGGGGCTTATCGTGGCTCGATTACTGCCCCCATCGGATCCGGTAAGAGGGGATCTCTTGCTCTAAGATTTTGATTTCACTCGAGTATCCCTGCCTGGTACGACTGTTAGAAAGTGTGCAGGTGAGATATATTTATAGGCTTTGCGGGGTGGCTTATATAAGTACCTAGTAGTGAGGAATAAAGTTCAGCTGGGAGAGCTAACTCTCTGGTTAGGGCTGGTGGTTGGGGCTCAAACTCGGCAAAAGGGGGAGAGAGCTTCGATGCGACTGACTTTATCCGCGGCACTGACACGACACACATGGAGGAGAAGCATCTGTCTGTCGTTCCTGATACGCACCCACACGTGGCTCGGTATTCCTATTCTTGCATCGTGCTTTTGTAACTGTGAGTAGTGAGGTGCGAGTCGGTCGTTCTGCGAGTGAATTCAGGTTGTTCAACCCCAAAGTGGTTAGTGCGCATAACTTGGTGTGTGGATCTTTCCCTTGCAGGGAAATAACTTGAAACGGCATGGCTCTTGATGATGGATTGGAAATTCTTCAGATTCCACACCTCATCAACTGCTCCGACGCCCATTCTTTCTTTCCTTCCTTTCTCATCAGACGTCTACTCTGCTCTGCGGTTGGACTGCGACTACGCCGGCCATAGTCGACTCTCTCGCGATCTTTACAAATATACCCACGGTCCGCAGCCGGAGGCTGGGAAGACCACGACGATCCCTTGATTTCTCTCCAACCACCACCTGCGCCCTTTTCGTAGCGACGCGGTTGCCTTCATTCCTTTGTATTGCGAAGTTAGATCAGAGGGCACAGATATTGAATACCGTCGGTACCGGGTACCATTGACAGAATAGATTGCAAGAGTTGCGGACTCGTGCATCGTCGCGCGCCCAGTCAAACCACCCTCGATTACCTTGTTCGAATTCGCAGGCCCCATGCTGTCAGGACACAATGACGCGACCAGAGATTATACGCGCAGGTAAACATACTCAGATATTAAACCAATCTTCCTAGACTGAATTGCTAATTCATGCAGACTCGATTGATCTGCAAGATCAAAATACCCCCTCCGCGCAGGATCACCCACGAGTCAATCCAAATGCTCTAGGTGGTGGCCATGCAGCTCCTCATCAAGCAGAGACGTTGCGCGAAGTAGCAGCGGAGACAGCAGATCAGAAGCATCGAAGCCCCAGGGTGTCCAAGGAATGGTCCAATAGCGAGGTGCAGCAATTACAACAATACGGGGACGATGAATTGGCTGCTGGCGTCACTTCCAAGTTGAACGAGTCTAATCTTCAGCAGCAAGATGATCTGGCAGTTGCACAGAACGGCGGTATGACAGGGTCGACTGCTGAAGATGCAGAAATGGCAGACGCCGAGGGCGACGATGACATGGATGATGATGATATGATGGATAAGATCTCAAGCTCTCCGTCAATCGATGATGGTGGGTGTTCCCTTCTACCTCTTTGGCCTCAAAGGTCTACTTCTCTCGCGAACACTCCAACCCCAACGAAGTCTCGATCATTTCTACAAGCGTGCGTTGAAAGTTCATCACCATTTGTGGAGACTCCTGAGCACTTCCCAATACAGCTATGGCTTCCGCCGCTCGACAATGGCCTGACTCAAGGTAGTCAGGCCCGGGATACTCATCATCTTCTGGGTAAGTATCTGGACGACGACACAACAACCGATACCAGATTCAGCGACACTTCACAGTATCCGGATCCCTTCATCACCCCCGATTCCTCGTTTGATTTGGCCTACTACCCCGAGGAACCTTGTGACAGCGGCCTTGAATTCCCGTCTCATGTCTACGACTTAAAGTCCCCCAAGGAACACCGTGAAAATCACTTGAATTGCCAGAGCCCAGAGGGTGTCGAAGATCAGAACCAATCGGCAGTACCATACGAAGACGGATTGACATTCCCTTACGAGGAGGACTCCGAAGAAGATGATGATTATGAAATTCCTTATTTGACTGATTCCAAACTTGTTGACTCGGGATGGGGTGGAGAATGCTTACAGTTTCCAGAGGACATCGATTTCGAATTCGTTTACGCGCTCCACACGTTCGTCGCGACGGTTGAGGGACAAGCAAATGCTACAAAAGGCGATACGATGGTGCTTCTAGATGACAGTAACAGCTATTGGTGGCTTGTGAGGGTAGTGAAGGACAGTAGTATTGGTAGGTTAAATCATGGAATCTCCCAGATCGCAGCAATCTAATAAAATTTGCAGGTTACTTACCTGCAGAACACATTGAAACACCAACAGAACGATTGGCACGTTTAAATAAACATAGGAACATTGACGTATGTTATTTTGCTGTTTGTGTCGCGATCTGAGGCTAATGTTCAAAGCTTACATCTACGATGTTGGGAGACCAAGCCGAGAAGTCTAAAAATCCACTGAAAAAGGCAATCAAGAGAAGAAACGCCAAGACGGTCACATTTACCGCACCTACCTATGTAGAAGCCTCAGATGTCGATTACTCAACCGACGAGGAAGATGGAGAAGACGACTACTTTGCTCAGAACGGTCAACAGGAACATGACGAAGAGAAGCGAGATTTAGCTGCCGAAGAAGACGAAATCACTGCAATCGAACCTTTGAAGCCACGAGCTGAACTCCGAGAAGTTAAGACCAACTCAGATGAGCCTGAGACTGCGCGTGCAGACCCGGCTGCCAATGGTGCTTTGGATGGCGTTCGTACCAGCGATGAAATCTTCGATGCAAATGGAAAACCGGAGAGCAAGTCCAGAAATGGCACAGTGAGAAACACTGATTCGTTCTTCAAGGATGATTCGGTAGAGACGAGAAAAATTACACTCACGCCAAATTTGCTTCGTGACGATTCTAGTACATCAACAGCGCGAACATCTAATGATTCCAAAGAGTTAAAACCGCGACCTAGTTTGGACAAGTTAGAAAAGGACTCCAGCATCGACAAGGTCAGAGACAAGAAGGACAAGAAGGAGAAGAAGGAGAAAGAAAAGAAGCCTGGCATGCTCAGCGGTCTGTTCAAACGGAAGGACAAGAAGTCGAAAAACTCCATCGATGAGGAAGTTGACGAACTGATGGCCAGCAAACGGTCAGGAGAGAACCCACGGGAATCTCCTGTTCCGAGCAAAGACTCGGATGATGTGGTCTCTATCGAAGAGCCGAGTCAAGCGCCAGAAGCGCAAAGAAACCATAGTAAGCTGCAAAAGCAACCGCGGGTGGAAATGTCGCCAATTCGGAAGGCAGGACCCGGGAAAGAGCAACGGGCGATGGAGCCGCAACAAGCTCCTGCACCCGATCGAGCACCGCCTGCCGAATCTGTCCAAGCTCCTTCAATGCGACTGGTACAAGCTGAACCGGCTGGATCACCCAAACAGCAAGTTAGGATCATGACTCCCGAACCCAACAGAGGTCCTGCGCCTATCCTTGCTGCGCCCAAGGAGCAAAAGGCCCCGAGCGCCATCTCGAAGATGCTTAGGTCCGCAGGTTCAAGTAATTCGGAACCCAAACCTATCAAAGCGAAGAAGGCCAAGTCTCGCGTTGAATTGGATGATTTCGATTCATCAACGGAAGATTCGGCTACTGAGGAACCTGCTCCCGCACCGAGCAGACAAGCGCCCCAACGTCCAATTCCAGGCAGCTTCCCCGATAGTTACATATCAACTCCCGTGAATGAGAGACCTGATCCGGTGGAAGAGAGGTTATCAGAGTCGCCTGTACAGGTGTCACCGATTACACCCGTGCAATCATATCCACCGCCTCTTATGGTCGATACTTCGAGTCAAGAGGAGGTACCGTCGCCACAGTCTTCGCCTTCGCCAGAGCTCATTGATGCCGATGATGCCCAGGAAAAGAAGGGTGGAAGCTCCACAACCTCCGCATCAACTTCAACGTGGAGTGATGCACACCTCCGAACCTTCTTCGAGGACGACGCTGATATCAAAGATCTGCTAGTTGTCGTATATGACAAGTCAGGGGTGGTCCCTGCTGGTCCAGATCATCCGATTACTGGAAATCTATTCAAAGAAGAGAACGCCAAGTTGGCGGATATAACAAACGTGAGTTTTACCCATTGTATAGCATTAGTCATTGTGCTAATTTTGACCTACAGCGTCTGGATGGTATGCTTGGGGACTGGTTGGCCCGCAAGATGAGGGCCCAGGGCTCGTCAAGGTAGAAGGTATTTCCTTGCCAGAGGAACTGTAAATGATGCAAATGATAATGAAGTTTGAAAGGGGCGTTCTTACTCTGTCTTACTTCTGGCGTACTGGCTTGAGGAGAAAGGGAGTCGGTGGCTTGGAGTACCGTATATATACCATCAGGGATGTTTTAGGCTGCTGGACATGGCGCTCCTACATTCTTCTGAAGTTCACTTAGTAGTTTCCGGATTTTACCTCCGTAGAGCTAGGCTTCCTCATTGGAAGGAGTATTAGGTCGAGGCTCAGCGAGAACTTTATTTACTCGTAAAACTTAGCATATGAAAATGAAAGTTTACATGATTCCAGAATCCAGAATCCAGATTACCGTACTGTATACTGGTTCGATACTCTCAACAAAGTCCTGTTCTGTGCTGGTCTGGCCCATATACCCCTGCTGTTGAATACGGGGAAGACCCCCGTTGTGGAGCCGCTTCGACCCATTTCCATTTCAGCCTCAGGAGTTCAAGTCTCGCGAAGGGGTGAACAAGCGTGGCGTGGCGTGGCGTGCAACAACATCCAGCGATCTGCATTTCAGTGCCTGCAGGACTCGGATTTGGCACCTCAACCTTCTTCACCACTCCAGCGCAATTCCCTACTTTCCTGCACCAGCATGGCATTCGAGTCGGGCACTGCTTATGCTGAATCCGATGCGGACGACGAGTACGAGCGCAGCGTTCACGACAGCTCACCTGTCCTGGCCACCGATTCAGAAGCCTCACCTACAGACTCGGAAGGGCCATCCTCGAACGAACACACCCCCACCACATATGGCGCTCATAGCAGCGGGGACAGGTTGCCGGAAACCATCGTAACGGAGTGGACTGCCGACGAGTGCGCTGACTTTGTCGGCAGCCTGGGCTTGCGACAGTATGGGGATCAATTCTTAGGTATGCAGGCTGCCCTCGAGCGGATAATTGGGCGACGGCTGATACAAAGCAGAAAACGAGATTGTTGGTGAGGCACTGGTAGCATTACAGCATGACGACCTGAAGCAGATGGGAGTTGCGAGTGTGGGCCATCGACTCACAATCCTGAAAAGTGTTTATGATATCAAGATCAAGCAGGATATACCCTTAGAGAGCGATCATTATGTTCCTTTATGTGAGTGTCTGCCCAGACGAGCTATGCTCTCGGCAGTTACTAATGCACTGAATAGCGGCAGATGCAGAGGCTCAGTATGCGACGGCTACGCTCAAGGATATCAAGCATTTAGTAGAACAATTGCGGTTACGAGATGAAAGGATGAGCGTGGCTGAGATGGAACTGCGGAGGATAACCCAAGAGTACACCCGCCTAAGAGAGGACTTACTTCCGGTATTTCGAATGGCAAAAGAAGGACAACCACTTCCATATCCATCGACGGAAACGAATGGTCAAAATTCATACAACTACGATAACTCGAATGCAATTTCGCCGCCTGCACCTACCTCTTCATCAAATCAGTCTGGGGGTTTGTCCAGAAAGGTCTCGACCAAAATGTATTTTGAGCCACCGAAAAACGCCTCTCCGACTTATAATTTCCAATCTGGCCAAGAGAGATCTTTAATGGAACAAACGCTGGATCCAGCCAATGCCGCAGAACGAGCTGTTGCATCATCTTCATATCTAGCAGCATCTCAGCCTTCTATATCTCCCGGACATCCATCACCAAACCAACCGTCACCCACATCACCACCAACCCTCGGCGGCTCTACACTTGCATCTCGATCTTATCGCTCAGACCTAGCCACTCCTGCTCGTAGTACTTTCCCAAGTGACGAACAATACCAACCCTCCACATACTCCCGTGACAGCACAAAACCTGCGCCTTCCCGGCGAGCCCCAACTCCCGCGCTCGACACACCATCTGGTGGACGCGATGCCTCGGTGGAGATTTTCAAATCTTTCCGCGTCAGTATGGAGGATCCTTGCTACAAGGTCCTCCCTGCCGCTCTTAAAAAATACAACATCAACGCGCCCTGGGAACAATACGCATTATATATCGTATACGGCGACAAGGAACGATGTCTGGGCATGGAAGAAAAGCCTCTTATCCTATTCAAACAATTGGATAAAGAGGGCAAGAAACCCATGTTCATGCTGCGAAAATTAGCTGCAGGTCTGGAACAGCAGATACCTGATGGTCCTGGCAGCGCAGGGCTGGATAGGAATACTGGGCGCTCGCACCCTAATCAGTCTTATGATCCACCTGGCGGCATCATATGATTTGATCTACTGGTGACTTGATTTTTGAAAGGGGTTGCTCTTTTACGGAGTTGTGCGCTGAATTATTGCATAGCGGAAGCGAGTCTAGACGGCATATATGTCTGCGGTCGAAATCTCTCCGGTGTATCTGTATTTGAAATTTGGGAAAACGAAATCCTTGGGCGGAGGAGCTTGTTGGGCGACATTATATTTTTTAGTTAAATACCTCGGGCTAGCGTAGGTTCTGGTCGAGGTATTAAGTTCTTTTACTGATGTGGTGGAAAAATGATTGCATGGCTGGCAGCTTATTAGTTTCGTGATGTAGGAGTTTTGGGGATCATGTGTAGAGAGATGTGTGTTTGCGAGAAGCAAGTGGCATGATGTCGATGAAGCAAATGAATGAAATTCTGATTCCTGTTGAGTTGGGTCAGGAGAAGTGAGAAGATCTCCAGGTGGGCAATTGTGTGAAAGAGGCTGCTAGCGCGGCACCGGAATCTCGAATCAACTAGAGGACACATCTTTGCTGTTGGGTGTTTAAAATCTCTTAATCTTCTGGGCAGGCATGTAGAAGCGAGACTTCATAAATAGGTAGGTAGGTAGGTATATGGGGGAGAGGGGAAACACTCTGCTATCATACTCTCGGTAAACATCATCCCCCTTTTCCATCACAACCCAACAGCCATCCCATCCCATCCCATCCAAACTCCTATCTCTCAAATCCCAAACCCCAAATCCCAAATCCCAAATTCTTACAAAGATACTACTAGCACTATTCTATTCTTTCCGAGTCACTCGCCGACATTTCTTTTCAAGTTTTCGCAGATCATGTCCATGGTGTAAGACATAAACTCCAAAGTATAGAGTAGCTCGAATCCAACATATCGCCGAACCCCTCGTTCCCAGCTGCCGCTCACCGCTTGGGATTTCGCATATCATATAATTCCTTCTCTCTAAAGTCCATGTAAACTCTAGTCGAAAGAAGTATTAAAGTCGTCTGTCTTGACTCAAGTGGTGTTTTGTTTATCCTCATCCCACCACCACGGCAGCACCTCGACAAGCAAGTTGCTCGTAGGCTTGTATTGTAGTAAGGATAAGAATAAGAATAAGATAAGACATAGAAATAAGATATAGAAGATTTGAAATAAAATGGCATCACCAACTTCCCAGATCTGGTTCATAACAGGCTGCTTGGTGCTCCACAGGCCTCGGCGCCTCGCTCGCCATCCACGCCCTCAACGCAGCCTGGCCACGCCGTCATCGCCACGCGCGGAACCCGTCCTCAGCGCCCTCGTACACCCGATCAGCTCCCTGCGCTGCGCGGCAAATAGCTACCTACCCCTACGTGACCTCGCCGACCGCAGGAGACCCCGTGCAGGAAGCGTGAAGCTGGCCGGTGGCAGAGTCGACGCGCTGGTTAATAATGCGGGCTACTCTGTACTGGGAGCCATGGAGGATATCTCGTTCGTCCCTCCCCTCCCCTCTCGGTTCACAGTACGGTGCTTGTCCTTGTATTTATAGTGATGTTTCTGTTTCTGGGTTCGAGGAAGACTGGTCGTGCTGATGATTGGTTTATTTTGCTTTGTCTATGGTAAGATAAAGAAGCACACGCGCAGCTCGAAACTAATTTCTTTGCGCCCCTTCGTCTGATCCGCGCCGTGTTGCCAGTAATGCGTGAGCAGAAAGCCGGGACGATTGTATTGTGAACGTGAGCAGCGTGCTGGAGTCGATAGCTTGCCCTCGAGCGCGTTGTACACCGCAGGTAAGTTTGCTTTGGACGGTACGAGTACGTACTATACCGTACTATGCTTGTTCCAACTCCATTTCCATTCCCACTTCTACTTTCCCCATCTTTGTTTGTACACACGAGAAGATAAACAACCAGACATGTCCGAGCCCTCGCCCGCGAGGGGAATCCGCGTCCTGATCGTCGAGCCTGGCGCCTTCAGCACCCAGTTCCTGGCCTCGTTCCAATCGCCGCGTTCTGGCATGAATCCAGCGTATGAGGGTACGCCGATGGGCAGCACGCTGACATACATGTCTGGATTGAACGGCATGTAGAGAGGGGATGCGGAGAAGGGCGTAAGTGTGATTTTCGATGTTGTGATGAAGAGTGGAGTTGCGGGCGGGGGGAGGGAGGCGCTGAGGCTTTCGCTGGGGATTGATTGTGTGGGGAGGTATGAGAAGAAGGTTGAGGCGATGAGGGCGGATTTGGAGGCTGTGAGGGGGTTGTTACTGGTTTGGATATTGAGGGGTGAGGATAAGGGGTGTTCAGAACCCCCCGTCACGCTCTTTGCGGATTGCGATCTTTGCTTCAAGGACTTCATTGAAGTGTATGTTCCTCATACCGTAAACATTAAGTTTAATCAAAACCATTGCAGCCCATCCAGAGAGCTCAGCAATCCCATGTCATCCATACAGTCAACAGTCAACAGTCAACAGCAAACCCCGGCACATTACAGACTCCATTCAACCAGTCTTCCCCTCCTTCTCCTTCTTCTTCATCTCCCTCCTCCTCCGAACATCATCCCTCATCTTCTCCGTAATATCCGGCGTCCCCAGACTCTCCATCGGCTCGTACTTGGTCCCCTCGGGCGCAACCCGCTCATAGATCCTCCTAAAAACATCCGCGCTCGTCTTGTCCCGGCC
>QGML01001043.1:0-11272 GCA_007825375.1 Lachnellula willkommii | reverse complement strand
TCTCTCTCTCTCTCTCTCAACGGGTAGGAATCTCGAAGTGTGCCGAACGTGCAGCGATAACGACGCGCTCTAGCATTGAAGGATTCGCGTTTGCGTTTTACACGGGATAAGATAATAGGTAGGAAATGATAAGAGAAGATCTGACGAGGATGAATAATTCTTCTCCGAATTTTATTATTATTCCTTCAAAAGAAAGCAAACAATATCCTGCACCGGGCCATATTTCTTATTACAAGACAGGCACGCGGTAGAAGCAGCGGTGGCTCGATCTCTACAAGATCTACGTTCTCTCTGGCCTTCTGCAGGCTGTAATTTCATATTCCACATGGGGCGACATGGTAGATAAGTACAGAGATAACATACGACAAATCGAGACTTGAAGCCTTTGATGGCCCGTCTGATTGGTACTTGGCGGCGTAGACTGGCTTGGGTATCGATGAGGCGTCTCCAGGATAATGATTGCTGGTGAAGTGCAATCTCTGCTATCAGTGCACGCATGCTGTACTCTGCTAATCAATACCTAGGTAGGTCTGTTTGCCTATTCTTAGTTATGCTGTACTTTCTTTGCTGATGCTGCAGTGGCCAATACATTTAATCTAGTTTGAATGATACGATACGATACGATACGATACGGTACGATACGGTAATAATAATATTGTTCGTACCAATACCGGGGTGAAAGGCGGGCAGTCAATACTTATACTCTACTACTACCGCTACTGTTGAATCCTTGGTGTTGATACGTACCGTACCTAGAGGAATACTGCCCCTGTTCTGTCCTGTCTGCCCTGTCTGCCCTGTCTGCCCTGCCCTGCCCTGCCCTGCCAGCCCTGTACCTCGCTCCATCTCTCACTTACCTACCTGGTATTTATCCTTTTCCAAAACAAAAACAACAACACCACCACCAGAATCGCCAACCCTCCCTCTGTTCACAGCTGCTGGATGTATGCCCATACCTATACCCACCATGGCGTACAACGCTGTAGAACAGATCGATCATGATGATCATAGTGACGGTGACAGTGACAGCGGCCATGACTCGAGCCCCGTGGCCTCTGCTTACCGGCAGCGGCCGTCGAATTCGCTTGCTTCACCAGTCTTTGCGCCACCTCTGTCTGCATCACTGGGGCTATTTTTGGACGACGCTCAGGATACGAGCAGCCACAGTCAAAACATGTCCTCCAGCACAAGCACGTCAGCAAATGGCCTCGCCCAAATGGTCCAATCAATTACTTCCCGAAGCACCAAAACAAGTGCCAGCTATGAGATGGTAGAGGAAGACGACTTTGCGGACGATGCACGCGTTTCTCCCTTGTCCACACCCTACGAGAAAGGCGATTCTAATCCTGTAGGAGGACTAAACGTGAATACGCATACATCAGGGCCATCAGCATCAGCATCAGCATCAGCTTCAGCTTCAGCATCACCAAGCTATGAAGGCGGCAGCCCTCCAGCTGTTCCATTGCACATTCCACTCCCCAAGAGACGCCGCAGTCCAGCCACAGCCACGATACCCGATATTGCCAGAAAAACATCAGTGCGGAAAGGGGCATTGCAACACCCAACTCCGGATCTGCAGGTTCTGCAAGGAGCATACACGGGCAATATTGAGCATCTCGAGAGGACTGCAGAGCGACTGAGCATGACCTCCTCCATCCAAAACGCAATAAAAGACCTCCATGATGAACAAAAACGCTCCGATAGCCGAAGATCTTCCCTCCTCTCAAATCAGGGCATGGCGGCGATAACACGGCAGGTGTCAAACAATTCCTCGATTATCGAAGTCAATTCTGCTGCACGATCAGGCGGGTACTCGCCTGCGGGTTTCATGATGTCTCCCAGAGGCTCTTTTACAACGGGTGGAGGAGTGAAACGGTCCGCCTCGAAAAGCTCGAGGTTCGGTTCCCGTCCCGAGCCAGAGTTGGAAGGGAGACCACTCGATTCATTTGTCAATCTACCTTCGATCCCTACAAACTCGCCCATGATGTCGAGGTCCGCCTCCATTGACGAACACGACGAAGGCTCTGCCACCCTCACGCGGCCGGTTGTCGACCTACTCGAGCGATCCAATGGGGCGAGACAAAGACGGACGACCTCTGCTTCGACGAATACCTACGAACAGGGGGAGAAGATGTTTGCGGATTTTGATGGGGTTCACAGTTACGAAGTGGATCCCAGTGAGGTCCCAGAAACGCCAGAGCATCAACAACGGAGGGCATCAGGGTATAACCTGGATAATCCAGACAATGTACAAAGAAGATTATCGTCTGGGACCGAGTTGGACACTGCGCATCGAAGGGTGTCGTATGCGAATGATCTCGAGATTGAACAGCGGAGGTTATCAGCTGGCAATCGGCTGACAGCGGGATCTATGGCGAGACCGCAATCATATGCAGACCCGGATTCTGGCCAAGAAATGGTATACTACCCAGCTCCAGTGCCAATGATGCTTAATCTTCCTCAAAAACTATCCAAGGCTCCAAGCTCAATGGCGAGGGACAAGAGAAGGTCCCAGGTCATGAGCAATATCCCGCCGGCAGCTCGCCAATCGGCCATATGGCTACCAGATGTGTTGGAAGACGAGCCAGATTATGCAGAAGATGTGGGCATTCATGACATGGAATACGTTCCACAGCACCAGAGAATGACTATGGGAGGAAGACGGAGTACTCAAGATTTATCGAA
The DNA here is from genome assembly GCA_007825375.1 of Lachnellula willkommii. Lineage (NCBI taxonomy): Eukaryota > Fungi > Ascomycota > Leotiomycetes > Helotiales > Lachnaceae > Lachnellula > Lachnellula willkommii. The sequence goes on along the minus strand of QGML01001043.1, from coordinate 8,587 downwards.
ATTACCTCCACAACTACGCGCTAGTGCATTCTTCGACCTCCCTGGCCCCGAGCAAAAGGTGGAGATGAAGGAACAATCCGCAGTGGCTACATTGGATAGTATCCTAGACGCGTCTGCTCATGCTCCTGTAAGCGCTTTTACCGATCACGCATATGCTGGCCATCTTGGGGCCGAAGTCTATGGGAAACCAGAGCTTAAAAGAGCCAGCCGGAGCAGTACACAACTACTTCAACCCCCGACAAACCTTCCAAAGAAGCGCACAAGCTCATTCAACCTACTTCGTGGACGAAGGGCGAGCAGCAACGACTTACTGGAACCAAACAAGTTGAAGAAACGGGCGTCTACAATGTCGGGGGGGTTGGATGAAACCAATATAAAAGTTGACGCTGGTGAGGATGAAGATGAGAGCAAAGATACCACCCCATTGACTGAATCCGAGAACGATCCACAATCGCGCGTGGCAAGTGGTAATTTTGGTCTGAAGGGAGATGATCCCGAAGAATCGTCAGAGGATGAAGGACAGCGAGACTATGAAGAATACCACGGCGCCCCGACCACCCTTCTCGCCGAACTACAATTACGCAAACAGCAGCAGAAGAAGCGAATAAAACCACTGGCCTCTGCTTATCCCAACGGTATGCATTCTACCCTCCTTCAACTTGACGCAGTGGCCCAAGTCGAGCAACGTTCCCGGAAACAAAGGCGCGTTAACCTAGCCTGGGAAGACCCTTCAGCCCAAGAACCAGTCGACGAAGCAGATGATGAAGATGTACCGCTCGCAATGCTCTACTCCAAGAAAGAAGCAGCGATAAACAGACCAATAGGCCTAATGGAGCGCCGCGACATGGAAGACAACGAGCCGCTGAGCCGTCGTCGAGACAGGTTGCAAGGTCGTCCACCAGGCGCAGGCCGCGCTTCTACAATGATGAACCTGGCTACCTCCCCTGCCGACCAAGAAGAAGAAGGCGAGACACTGGCGCAGCGCATACGTCGACTGAAAGAAGACGGGACAACAACTCATCTTCCTGCTGCTCGCCCAATATCGGGGGATTTTGCCTCGGAGATGATGAGTCAGTTTGGGGATCTGAATGTTGAACCCGCGGGCAAAGGCAAGGAGAAGGAAATTGTAGCACCAGAAGACGAGACCCTCGGTCAACGCCGTAAAAGATTGCAAGCTGAGCGTGACGCGCGAGCAAAGGAAGTCGGATCACAGCTTAACAAACGCCGCAGCATGGCTGATATCCTGCAAGCTCATCCGTCCGCGGGCGCCGGTTTACGCACAACGAGTTATGAGAAGCCGGTGGGTGGATTGCTCGGTATGCATGAGAAGGCAAAGGGGCAACGGGCAAGTACTATGCTTAACTTGGAAGCTTCGCATGCTTTCCCATCGAGAGTGCCGGTTGGTGGACACAAAACTGGGTTCATTAATGCTGGACAGGGTGGTGTTCCTCAGCAACAACAGAACTACAGCGCGAATGCCTACGGAGGTCAATTTCCACAGCCGAGCTTAGGTTTCAACACTCCTCAGCAAAGAATGATGCCCTTTGGCAACCCTTACGCAGCAATGGGATACAACCCCAATGCGATGCCCATGAACATGAATATGAACATGGCTTGGAATCCGATGATGAGTGCGCAGCCGCTTAATCAAGGGCAGATTGATATGGTGGAGAGGTGGAGACAAAGTGTTATGCAGTAATTTGTTTGGCGCAGCGCAGCACGGTGCAGGGAAAAGCTAGATTTGGGAGTGAGCGATACGGGCGTCAGAATTGGAATTGGTATGCATATTTAGCGGCATTGCATTGCATGGTGCTGGAACTGTTTGTCTGGTTTTAATGTAAATATAATAGAAGGGTAGATGAAATTGGACGATATTATAATTGCTTTGATCTGTATATGGGAATGAGAGGAGACTAGACTGCCCCTTTCACTAAGCGAGCCAGGATCCCACCTCCACCGGATCCAATGCCCCAGTCCAGCATTACGACCTCACTTGTTCACGAGTTGAATATCGGATAATTAACGATTCATTCGATCTTAAACATGTAAATCAAGAGAACCCCCTAGCTAGATGTTGGAACAACGAAACAGCAGAATAGAGAGGGGTGGCAGTTAATTCTTCATAATTCTAGAATCTAGATAATAGAGAACTGTAGAAAGAGCAAGAGCCCTCTATTAAAAGATGATTACCAGAATTCCCTTTAATACTCGATATTCGGTATTGTGATAAGGACTTGGCTCTTGTGCTTAGTATAGGAGGGGAGTCTGTGTGTGTTTATAGCAGGAAGTTGTGCTGTTGTGATTTTGGAAATTGGGAATAAAGTAAGGTTAGTAAATCTAGGCGTTGGAGATATGAAGGAGGGAGTTTGAGTGATATAAGATATACTTTTATTATAGAGTAGATAGGAATAAGTAAGGGTATTTTAGTCAACAGCGTGTAAAATGAGTTAAGCTGACTTGAGTTGTGACAGCTACTCAAGTCAACCCACGCCTTGAAAAAGAGGATTCAACTCAACTTAGCGTTAGTTTTGTAGATACGCGGAGTTTCTAGGAGTCTTTTGCATTACGGCATGTCTTTCTTTCAGTACGAGTACGAGTAGGTAGATAAGAGGTTCCCAGGACGCTGGGAAAGGATACCTACCCAGCTGTAATAAGCACTGGAAGCAGGGACACGGAAAGTAGCCGTGGTATATAACTCTAGGGTAAATGTAATGCACTTGTAAGAGTAGAAAGTCTTAGTTGATGTGTATTGTGCGGTAGATTGAATACCTCTGAGAGCTATTTAAGTACTAATGATGAAGACTTCTAGATTCATGTCTAGGGGAATTGGGTACTGTAAATATTCTTAGGATAGGGAGGGTGGGTAAGAGATTATGTATTGAGGTTGGGTTATGATTTACTGGTGAGTGTCTAAATGACTCTTGGACTTTGCATCTAGTGATTTTTATACGCATAAGTCTATTTTCCATTCCAGAGAGGAATCTGGCGCCTAAATGTTGTGGGCGATAGACGTGCCACATATTCCTATACAAAATGAAGCGAAAATGTGAATTTAAGCGCGCTCATAGTCATCTCATAAAGTCCCTTGATAGAACTTGTAAAGGGTTCATTATCACGTCCGTTCATTTATCATCCCATTTAATCAACTACTCATCTCCAACAACGTATTCGCTATCTACTCTTCTAACCCGTACTCCCCACCGAATCTCCATCTCATCCCACCATGCCTCTGGAGGCTTGAGCTCGCTCCGAAGGAAACTCTTTTAGTAGAAACACTTCCCGTGGGTCCTGATGCGCTGTACTATACCCAAGGTATTCATGTTCATTTCCACGTAATGCTCTAGACACGATGAGCATGGTGAGGATTTGAAATGTGTTTGAGCGGCAAGGCTAGGGGCCATACATGCCCTTTCTTTCGAACCGGAAGGTCGTATATAAAGAGATTCAGTTTCAGATAAGTAATCATTGCGAGTTGCAAAGCGATGCTCGAGAGGCTCTGCGATGGCGCTCTATAGGTGGGATAATTGAGCACGAAGGAGTTGAACCTTATCCTAGAAGCAACGGTAGGAGAACGATGGGATGGTAAGATATAATGATCTGTCCACTTCTACGAAAGAATGTTGATCGAGCGGCGAGGCTGTCCACTCTACGAAAGAATGTTGATCGAGCAGCGAGGCTGTCCACTTCTCCATACCCTGCAGCTTAGAGATACATCCTCTTTCTTGCTAGCCATATAGGGGAAAAAGAGGCGAAAATATGTCAGTGTCAAAGTATAATAGACAAGTTTAGACTGTTGAGATGGAAACTTTAAATATTGCGAGTCGGTAACACCGAAAGAAATAACATTCGAGGAGACACGAGGAGACAGGGAAGTCATACCAAGTGCGCGGGACTCCTGAGTCGGGAGTTGCGTTTAGGTTTGAAAACAGTTCTCGTATTCCAAGCACTTGTCTCGTGGTCTACCCGCAAGACATGGTCAGATCATTTATACCATCATACTCGGTTTTTGCGATTTGAAGTCACGACTAAAGTAGATTGAGAAGCAATAATTTAATTTACGCCTAAGAATTTCCGGGTAGGAGATTAAGTGGCCAATAGTAGTAGGCTTGTTCTGTTCTGCTTGGTGGGAACCCGGGGTGAAGTCTTACCCGTCCCGGGAAAGTTTTTCTCCTGACACCGATTTGCAACAAAACAAAAGCTTGCAGATGGCCTAAAAGGGACTCTTGGCAATAGAGTAAAGAACCAATCATACCTCTCGTTCTAACCCTAACCCTTAATCACGAAATGCAACAAAACATCCAGGAGCAGCAGCTTATGGAAATCAGGTGATGGACGGAATGAAATAGAATAGGAGAGCTGGGTTGAACAACAAGAGACAAGTAGATGAGCAGGTGGAACTTTCCAAGACTTCAATAAGTTGCCTCCCGCAGAATATGAACACCTTTCTGTCTCGTTACACGTGAAGGGCTCCTTACATGTCTTGACTCCATTTCCATCGTCCCACCAAAGAAAAGACAGACCCATCCCTCCCATCTCATCTCCACTCCCACGTGGTGCAAGTGCAACCGCCCGAAACCAAAGACGAACACATCCTCGGGTCACCGCATAGACTGGCTCTGGAACGAGATCCCCCCCTCCAGCTCACTTGAAAATCTCTACTCGGCCAATCCGACACGTCACGCCTTGCAGAATCAGAATCCCAGCCGCATGCATATACGGAGCAAAACCCGTAAAACCCACAAAGACATCTTCCCTGGGTGTTCTTTTTTTCCTGGTGGGATAAAGTGGGCATGCAAATTTCGAGATTTCCAAGTCATGTCGTGGAGGTAGATCATGGACGAACCGGACAAACACCAGGGAAGAATTCCACGTTGATCGACCACCAGGACCTGTGGCCCCAATCAAAGGAGTTTAGTGTTACCAGGGAGACCCGTCTGTTTGGTACGGAGTAGGTTCCACTGGTGATTTTGTGATTGTGGATGCGGAAATTGCATGGCTGTCCAGTCGCTTGGAACTGGAGCCGCCCCATCGAGGCAGGATTTTGACTTTGACCTTGAATCAAGCTCCTGGACCCTGTAAACCCGTATTCTTGATGGCAAAAACGTGGTTTGCTCGATTCATGTAACTTTAATCCTCGACTTGTACTATACGGAGAACTGGTAATTTAGTTTACATGGGAAAGACTAATGCATCCGAGTAAAAATGTTAGAATTGAGCATATATACCTATAATATACTACCTTGGGTATATCGGCTCAAATATCTATAAGTGAGTGATATAATATCAAATCTGCATCTGGTAGAGTTGGAAAGATTAATCTGGTTTTTGACGAGTGCCGGCTTTCATAAGAAATACGTATTTATCGGAGTCCTAGCTTTGAGGCCATTCCAACGAACTAATGATTTCCGCATTTGGATATTATATATTACCATGTCCCGAGTGTGGATCCAAAGAGGCGTTGCTGGGTCGTGGGGAGACATTTTAAAACCAAGTACGAAGTACTCCGTAGTACGTACGGAAGCATACTAGAAGCATTCTGGAAGTCCCGGTAGAAAACATGCTTTTGCGGATCCGCCTTTGCGGGTGGCTGGGAGCCGGCAGGTTGTGAGGCTGATTTGAATGGATGAAAAGGCGACGCGGATCATGAACCGGGACCGGCGAACAGGGCATACGAAGTAAAAGTAAAAGTCTTGAGATGAAGGCACTAGGGCACCCTGCCTACATGGAAGAGCATGCCCCGGACCGTTTCCAGCGTGCTTCCAGTGTTTCTATCTGTTCCACAGTATCCTTGTCTTTGACTGCTCCATTTGCTGCGCTTTGAAAATCTAAAACTTCGGTTGAGCATCGCATCTTTGGGAGCGTTGACCCTCCAGACTTCCACGCGACCGTCAGGGTTTAGGGATGCATGCAAGGTGCACTGCAGGAAGGGGCATGGAGGGGGCATAGAAGAAGCCCCGTAGAAGAAGCATAGAAGAAGCATAGAAGCCCGGCACTGTAAATTACGTAGGCATGAGACATCCTTCGCTACGTCGTGTTGCCCAGTCTGGTAATACCTTATGGGGCCCCTCCCTTATAGGGTGGTTCACCAGATTCAGATTACTGGAGAGACCGGATTGATAGCCAGATTGCTATATCAGCAGATGGCTGATCATTGCGGCTATTATCAGCTGTGGTCGCAAACAACAACTTTAGGAAGGCGATGGAAGAAGAAGAGGACTCGTGATGATGTGATGATGTGGTTGTGTTTGAATTCTCCGGAGTATACCCCCGTTTGGAGTACTAGACCGATGTTTCTGGGGTAAAGTGAAGTCCAAACTCGGGAAGGAGGGAGTCCAAGCAAACATCTACGGCCGAGTAGTAGTGGATTGAAGTTCAGCAGCGTGGAAATAAGAAAAGGTACGTATTGCCGAGGTAGATTAGATTCCTCCAGTAGTAGGCAGTCTATGCTTCATAAAACGAGGCAAGAAGAAACAAAACTTGAGCCATTATTGACGTCTCCTCATGCTTGAACCGTGAGCTACATACAGTACTCGTGCTGATTCATCTAAAGGGTCTTGCTTGCGAGCTCAAGAAACAAAGTTACGGTGGGTGTGTGAGGTTGATCGGGATCAAAAGGAAATCGGCCGGTAAGAACCCCTTATTATTCCAGTCCCTCGCCGTCGGGTCTTGACCGGCATCGACGAGCATTCAAGATGCATGAATAGAAAAAAGGGACCGATGAAGCTTTACTGTATCTTTTCCCTGGTGATACCCGAAACCTACCTACCTTACCCTATGATGCCCCTAACCGTTGTTAGAATTTGACAAACGATCAGCGCTCAGCGCTCAGCACTCAGCACTCAGCACTCAGCACTCAGCAGAGAGGCCGGGTACGCTAATGCCAGGTACGAGGCATCAAATCTCTGCCTCCTGCAGGGGTCATCCAACTACACTCCCTACTGGTACAGTAGCATAGGATAGCACCGACACCGGCTCTGTTCTACTGGAGCCGTACTGTACGATACCTTACAGTAGGGCACGCTCGGGAGTCCGGAATGTCTGCTGAGTGCGATATTAGAGCCCCCCATCTATACCCCCGAATGCCCCGGAACTTATCTTATCACGATACCGTATGCTATCAACTGAGCCTCATCCTTCTCAAGATCTTGAGCTCTGTCTTGCTCCTACATAACATGTTATTTCCTCTCGGGGTTCAAGGCTCAAGCGAGTGTGATATCTCATGTTATCCATTCTAGTGATATATTGTAAATTAGTCACTCAATGCCAGTCATGATACTCGAAGTTACTGGTAGCACCAAGTGCCGGCGCTTGAACAAGATCTCTTCCCCACCAAATAGATCCAGATGCTGGGCCACTCGTCTGAAGAGACAAACAAATAGCAGAGGCGAGGCGTCACCTCGCAAGACGGAGTGGACGTGGACCCCCGCACTCAAATACACTACCTCCCGTACTCCGCTCCGTATACTCCGTAGCTCTCCAGCTTCCCCTGATACAGTAAACTAACAAAGCTACCTAGATGATTCACTCTCTCCGGTTGAGGGTTGGCGACTCAGACCCTCCCCTCCGTAAGGTAAGTAAGTAAGTCTAGGTCTTTTGCCAAGCTCGTCGTTGCTACGATACATCCGGAACCTAGCCGCAAAACGTTAGATGTGGCTTATACTGTATTATTCGGGCCCTCCACAACGCCCCCGATTCCAGCAGTCCGTTTACACCCTGGTACAACATGCCCTGCCTAACTGCATGCGGGCTCATATGGGCGCCGGAGACCCCTAGAGACCCCTAGAGCACATTCGGATATGCTAGGAAGCTTCATCCCTGGCTTCCATAAGCCACCGAACCTTCGACGCTACGCCGAATATCCCCTGGTCAAGCGACCGGGTTCAGGTTCCCGCTCAATTTGCTTGCCTATCTAGGCAGCTCTCATTGGCTGCCCCGGGCGATTGTGTGTTACATGTTTAGGGGCATGTTAGGGCTGCTGGTGGTTGCCGCCGAGATGGGTTGGCTTGGGTTCTTTTGGCTCGAATTATTTGGCCCGTGGGACAGATTATGCTAATTTCCACCCCTTTCCTCATTCTGTCCTCCGTACAGCCTGGCCTGGCTTTGGCACGACTGCGCTGCGCTGCGTACGAGTTAAAGTACGAATGTCAGTATATACTTTATCCATGACTCGTACTGTAGCTGTGCAGCACAGTCAGTTTTCCGTCCGACTCTTGCTGACGCATCTGAGTAATAATGCCTCTATTTGGGTGCACTGACTGCACGCACTGCGCTGACCCAGTACTACGTAACAATGCATCGCATCCCATCTGGCTGCCGCACCAGTAGGCAGGCGTACCTCGTGGTCGTCGTGGTCGTGCGCTCAGGGGCATCCAAAAGACTGGTAGCAATCTGCGTCATGTCAGGGTTCAGAAGGGATTCCTCCCACCGAGATGATGATTTGGGGGTACTCCGCAGGTAGGCCCGTAAATTTAAATTTATCTGCTAGCTAGCTAGCTAGTACAGACAGAGTTCGCGCCGTGGTGATCCCCAGTACCCCGTTTCGTGTCACTCTCTTCTTCTCTCTCCCGCCGCTCTTTCTCTCCTCGCT